>NW_019014683.1:416657-443376 GCF_000150535.2 Carica papaya | reverse complement strand
TGCTTCCTTTTTCTGGATTTTTTTTTCTTTTTACCAGGATTTCCTGCAAGTAAGTTGTCTGGCATGTATAAATAAATGTGATTATTAAATTCAGTTAAATGATTGTCTTGCAGACTGTGACTGAGAGTGGTATTGCAGATCAGATGCGGCTGACAGAACTTATAATAAATGATGTGAGCTTTTTATTAACTTTTGGAATTTGTGCTGATTTTGAATGTGTTTGATTTAAATATTCTGGTTCCTCAGTTTTAGTTTAACCTATGACTTGAATTGGTTAAACGTTTCTTCAGGCAATCAATTGTTTATTTGCTCTTAAATAGAACAGGTCCAATATGGATTTGTGATAGTATGTTCTGCCTTTTGCTGCATTCTCGAGCTTCCTGGCTTTAGTTGTGTGTGACTGTCCATGCAAACTTGCATTGGAGAATTCAAAGTTGGTTTTCATTTCTGAAATTCTGATCTCAGTAAACGACAATTATATTATGACGACTTACCAAGTTAATAATACCATGGTAATTCAAAGCTGCTTCTTTGTCCTTTAACATTTAGTTTAATTTTTATTTAAAACAACATTTAGTTTAGAACTTTTTTCTGAAAGAAAGAAACAAAATTGAATTATTGGCATATTGTTTTCAATTTTCAACTTTATAGTGATTTCGTGTTATGAATTGATTTGTTTTGATGTTTTCTTTCTTTGTTCGCGTTCCGAGTGGTCATTTCTATTTCTTTTCCTCTGTCATGTGTAAAAATTGAATGCCCTATCATGTTATGGAAGTTTGTACTTGTTTCCTGTTTTCCGGTATAAATATGTAAGAACTCTTCTAAATGGACCTTCTTATTTTTATGCATCAAGATTTCTTCCGGAAGTTGCTGGACCTATTTAGGATCTGTGAAGACTTGGAGAACATTGATGGTCTTCACATGATATTTAAAATAGTCAAAGGGATCAGTGAGTACTGCATTTGCTCCTATGTTGTCTTGCTTCATGCTAAAATTTGCTTGTCATTTAGTGATTTTCATTGATTGGATTTTTGTTGAATATCTTCAGTTTTGCTCAATAGTCCTCAGATCTTCGAGAAGATCTTTGGAGATGAATTGATCATGAATATAATTGGTTCTCTTGAGTGTAAGTTCTTAGACCTTGATCTTGTACTTTTTTTCTGTTATCTCCACATTAGGAATGATCTTGGATGTTATCTGCATATTTACCTGTTTGGATAATCATTGCCTGATGTAACATTAGATAGAAGGTATTAGGTATTTGCCTTTTGGTCAGCTTTGGAGGCCAAAATGAACCAATCACTTTTTCGATTAGAGCAAAGTGGTTCTCTAATCTCACAGATTTATCTATATGCTGATGGATTTCTTCATTGACATTCAGAAGCCCCCAAGTACTTTTGCTTCAAATTTGTGACAGATTTGCCTCTTTTTAATTTGTATTTCTTATATTGCACATCAAACTGTTCCACGATCTTTAGAGGATAGAATGTTACTATTTACTGAAGCAAAGGTTGTTTGGTGTCCTTGGTAGTTTTCTGATTCTCCATGTTCATTAAATAATTTGTTATATTTATTTTCACCATTCCTTAAAATAAAAAATCCTTCCAACTCTTGTGGTAAGAGTTTCATTTGTTCTCTGGTGGGGTTAATTTGGCACCTCATGGGGAAATTTTTCTTATAAAAATTTACTAATATTTGATTATAAGGAACTGCTTTGAATTTGTTCTGTAGATGATCCTGATGTTTCTCATGCCCAGCACCACCGAAATTTTCTAAAAGAGCATGTTGTTTTTAAGGAGGTAATGTAGTCCTTGCATTGTCTTTTTTCCTTACACTTAAGTTTAGAATTAGGTTAGGAGACTGGATTCAAAATTTGAAGGGATATTGTTAGGTATAGAAGTTTACTTTTCCTATTTCTGATATTCATTTTTTCAGGCCATACCAATTAAAGATCCCCTAGTCCTGTCAAAGATACACCAGACATATAGAGTTGGTTATTTGAAGGTTATATTTCTATTTCTATTTTTTCATGGAATTTCTGCTTGTTTGGTTGTCCTAAACCTCACCTTTCATCACCTTTTTCAGGATGTTGTTCTTGCTAGAGTATTAGATGAAGCCACGGTAGCAAATTTGAACTCCATAATTCATGCAAACAATGCCATTGTAAAACCTCTCAAAGCCTATTGTTTGAATACTTTTGAAGTTTATAGTACTTTTACCTCTAACCATCATACCCCATTGTAGGTTGTCTCTTTGCTGAAGGATGACAACACCTTTATTCAGGAGTTATTTTCAAGGTTGAGGTCGCCTACCATGTCTATTGAGTCCAAGAAAAATTTGGTAATCTCTGAGAACATGTTCATTTTCGTTCACATGTAGTCAAGTTTCCTTTCCATGTGCTCTTGTTGCTTGTTTCTCTGTTTGGGGTGGGTGAAGAGGATATCCTGGAATCCACCAGGAAATTAAGAAATTCTTGGAATCTACCAAGACGAAGTTATTTAGTGAAGAATAGTATAGAGTTTATCAAGAATTGAGTGTCTACTATACAACCCATAAGAATACGTATTTATAGTGTCACTAAACTAATCCTAAAAGAACAATGATAACAGAAAAGGAAATTTAATGCCGAACTAGCTTAATACAAGTATTACTTAAATCGGAAAGCAAATCATAACTAATCTAAAATATAAATCATAACTAATTAGGAGTATAACTAAAATAATACCAAACTTTGAATAGTAAATCTAAGGTCAGTATTAGTATTATTGAATAGTAATAATAATGGTATTTCTAGGATCGAGTTTGAAAGCATTCAAAGATGAAAAACCATCTACTGGCTGAAAGCTTGTGTTGGAAGTCCCTTGACTTTCCGCTCTTACAAGGAAAAAGATTTGCCAACAAAGAGATTGTTGAAGTTGATAAATCAAGAAGGTAGAACACACATTAATTGACATGTAAATATTTTTGTACATGGGTGGTACCCCCTTGGTGCTTGTGAATTAATGAATTATATCATATTTTTTATTTCAAAAGAAATAAAGGTAGGAAAAACTTATAAGATTCACTTTTTTTTTCCTCATTTTTCTGTTTGGATCCAATATCAATAGCCTTATCTTCTGAATGAAGCATGATGGCCAGTCTGTCTTTGCCATGAACTTAATTATCATTCTGCTTATGGTCTTCTAGGCGTTAATTGGGTCATAGCTGGTATGGAAGTGATGAGTTAAAGGGAAAAAAGTGTTTGGGGCTTATTTCACTAGCAATATTTTGGTTTTTGTGGAAAGAAAGAAACATAAGAGTGTTTGAAGGGGTAGAAGAGGGTATTGACAGAATTCGAGAGAGATGGTTTCTGGTTTTTTGGTTCTGGGTTAACCGTTGTACTACATGGAAAGATTTAGGAGAACTTGTTGATATCTTTACTGATTTGTGAATAACTTTGTACATGGGTTTGCACCCCTTGGTGCCTATACTTAATGGTACTTTTGACTCATATTAGTTTTGACTCATATTAGTTCACAAAAAGGTCCTGGTAATGGTGGGCTCGTGCGAAAGGAGGGTGTACGGTGCATGTTTTTTTCCTTGTGCCCTTTTTTATTATGGGATATTCTTGTAATTTTGGGTGGTCCCCCCACCCCCAATCCACTTCATAATTTTTTTAAATATAAAGTAAGTGTTTTGTTGATAGGACCTTTCCTTAACTGGGAGTATTTGGGAAACCTTATATGTATGTTGGTTTATGATTTTGTTTAGATCTTTTGCATATGGGTGGCATCCCTTTAGTAGCTTTCATTGCTATATCCTTTTTTTTTTTGAATAAAAAGTGAAGTATATATAAACATGTTACCAAAAAAGGGGTACCGACCATTTACAAGAACTTTACCGTAGTGTTAGCATATCGAAGAAGTACTATTAGGTAGAGAATAGAAGAAAACACTTCAAATCCTCCTAAAAATGAAAGAGAAAAAAGAACAAAAGAAAGAAAGGCAAACTAGAGATAGGGGCAAGTAACAGTCTCACTTTTGTGATTTGGCTAATTTTAATATAAGACCGTGTGGTTTCTATGTTAGTAGAATAATCTTGTTACTTCTAACGGCTCTGCCAGTCTTGTAGAGGTTCAAAATTCTTCTCTTAGAATGGAAGATCAAAAAAGTTCTGTCACTTATCTTTTTCATTCTAATAGTAATTACATTTGCAACATAAATTATAAAAGCCATGTAAAAGAATCTTTAATAGAAAATAAATTTTACAGCCATGTAAAACTAATGTTTCTCATGAAGCTTACCTAGTTTCCCCTTTTATTTAATAGTAAATACCCACGGGAGTTAGCTGCTATGTATAGTCACAAGGGTGAAGCTATAATTTACCCTAAAAATAAATATAGAATTACTGGCCAATTTCTGAAAATAGCTGATGAGATATCCCTATAATGCTCGTGAGAGCTAGCTGAAAGAGACCAAAAAGATTTCTTATGCCACATAACACAGTAACTGAGGAGGTAGGAAATAGTCTTTGAAGAACCTTCATATCTCAGCAACCATAATGCTCATAACCCTGTAAAAGGAGTTGTTCTTAGTAGCATTCAACTTTTGGGTTTTTTTTTGGGCTTTTGGGGGTGTTTTGAGTGTGGGAGGGAGGGAGAAGAGCAAAGTCTCTAGGCCTTCTCACAATGCAAAAACAACTATGGGTCTTTTTTTGGATGTCGGAAGTGTGTTGAACACACTCATGCACATACACTCTCTTTTAATTTAAAGTGTGTTGCATGGCCCGTAGGTATATTCTCAGGTATATTCTCTACAGAGATTATTCTTTATTGATTCATTACTATTTTTGGTAATAATGGGACGTGAATGCCTTGTGTAGATGCGCACATGGAGTTGTTCCAACCTATAGGCATTCTTTTCGTTATATATTCTTTTTTTTTTTGAAATAAACAGAGCAAAATTTTATCAACAATGCCACAAAGGGGATGCCATCTTGTATACAAAATATTTATATGTATATATCTATCAACAAGTCAATAAGGTTTCCTGAATTCTTCATAAACTACAAAGCATGACCCAATAACAAAAATCTAAGGGTCTGGACCATCTGTTCCTAATTAAGTCGAACCATTATCATCGTTTACCTCTCCAAAAGCTCTTATGTTTCTCTTCTTCCAAACCATTATTTCCTCCTCCTGTTGATACCCTTCCACGCTATAACTCGTCTCTAACCGATGCCACCATCATCCACTGCACATCTAATAAACCATAGACAATGGTCCAAAGATTGTAAATCTCCGGGCACCAAAAGAGTAAATGGTTGCAAGTCCCTGCAGTCCTTTTACAGAAATAGCATCTATTCACTAGAATCTTATCCTGTCTTATCAATTTATCAATGGTCAGAATGTACTTCCTGCTGGGCTCCCAAGCAAAAAAAAAAGGATACTGTGGATGATACTTTAACCTTCCAAACTTTGTCTGACTGGGAATCTGGTACCATTTGTTATATATTCTTATGTTATATCTACGTATTATATATGCATATTTATTTATCTGCTCTGGGAAATTGACAGGTCACTCGCTCATGATGAACGGAGCAGTATTGTTATTATACTTTTTTGCCTAGTCTCATGGTTGCATCTTTTTAATTTATTACCTTTTAATGTACCTCTATATTTATCGTGCTTTTTTATTCCTTTAAAATAGGTACATTTCTTGCATGAGTTTTGTAGTTTAAGCAAGAGCCTGCAGATGGTCCAACAGTTGCGGCTGTTTAGGTATGCTGCTTGTAGAATCAATTCTGATCTGTACTTTGTTTTTAAGAATTACTTCCATGATGATCAATATGTTCTAAAAAGCAGTTTTCATCAATTATTATAGGGATCTCATGAACGAAGGAATTTTTGACATCATAACTGATGTGTTGCAGAGTGAGGACAAAAAGCTTGTGTTAACTGGGTATAAAAAACACAAACAATGTTCTTAATATAAAATTTTCCGTTCATCCCCTACTTCTTTACCTAAAAGTAATTCCTTCTAATGGATGCAGGACAGATATTCTCATTCTGTTCTTAAATCAGGATCCAAACCTTCTGCGCTCTTATGTTGTCCGGCAGGAAGGAATCACCCTCCTAGGACTTTTGGTATGCACTTACCAGATTTTTTTTTTTTTCATTTTAGGGAAGTTACCTAAGGCAGTTATTGTTTTCTTTAATAGTCATTAAAAGAGCTAATGTATAATTTTTTTTCACATCAGGTTAAGGGAATGATAACAGATTTTGAGGACGACATGCACTGCCAGTTTCTTGAAATTCTCCGAAGTTTACTAGATTCATACACATTATCAGGAGGCCAGGTGCCTGCTCCTGTATTTGCTTTCACCCACTTTATTTTCCAAATAAGTTTACTGAATAGTGAATTATGTCCATAAACAGTTTGGGCATTTTTATATACTATGTATATGCTATCCCAAATTTGGATTTCTGAATGGAGCAAGCTAGCTTCAGCAATGTAATCAACCTTGATGTCTATTTTTGTGGCTGGTGGTTGAGCCTGGACCTGAACTCTCCAGTCTAACTAGACTGGCTTTGGCACGGTTGACTTAATATCTCTTGTAGGTGATTAATATTGTCCTCTTTGCCAAGTGTATCTTTAAAATTGTACGAACCTTGATTATCTGGTGGTATTGGGGGGTTGAGGTGTGTGTTGATGGTAATGGACCTGCTTTTGCATTTTTTAATACTTAAATGCTAAGATATGTTGGCCTGTGTACATATTTTATCTAGTTTGAAGCTTGGGTAATGATCCCTGAATGAGCCTCATTTTGAAGTTCTCTATCCTAAATCTTGCCTGGTTATGTCAACTGTGATAATTGATCACTAAAAGTCAAATACCTTCATGCAACTGGAGTGAAGAAAAAGTAAATCATATCATTTAAACTTTTAAATATATTACTAGAAGGGGCATGCTACTCCGATTATCTGGGATCTGGCTTCTGTCATAGGATATTCAAATTTGTCCCAGAAAACAATTGAATTTCAGTTCCACCTGAAATTTGCATATATAAATGAGCTCCACTTTTAATTATCTGTTACTTTTCCCTGGCATCCGAGTTTTTTTGTTCTGTTTTTGTGAAAGTTGGGCTATATTCCAGTGTAACATGGTTGGTTAGAGGTTAAACTCATTAGTTAAGCTGAATACATGGCACCAATAAGAAAAAAAAACTGAATACATGTTCTAGTTCATCCTCAGCTTCTTTTTCTGTAAAAAAAACATTATGCCATCTTTAAATTAATCGGAAATCATGCACACCATAGGCAAAATCTGTACTTAAGAAAATATGGATGTTTGAGTGGGCACTTTGTTTATGTGACTTTTGTATATTATGTCATGTGGTTTTGTTTTCCATATACAAGTAAATAATGGGTTTGTCAAATTGAATAATGAATTAGTTAATTCTCTTCAAAAATAAAAAAACTAATGTTTATATTTTATGATGAGATATTTATTAAATATCGCACTTGATATTACTTGTTCATAGATGTACTAATTTTTGTACTGATATCCTGGGTTTAGTTTTATACTTTAGGTGCCAAAACTGCTTGATTATAATGTAAATTTTATGTACATTAATAATAGTTGCATTTGAATTCGACAACAGTTTTGAGTTTATTTATGCAGGTGAAAATATTTGAATGTTGATTTGTCTTTTATTTATATGTTCGAAAAAATATGTCTCATAAGCTTTCATGTAAGATTGAATTCTTTTCTCCTCTTTTGTTTAGTAGTTGCCTTGAATTCAGTAATTTACTTTCTAATCTCTTTTGATTTTGCTGCAGCGGGATACTATTATTGATATCTTCTATGAGAAGCATTTGGGTCTGTTATTTGATGTTATAACAGCATCATGTCCTGAAAGGGCAATTACTAAATCCGTTGGCACTACTAGAGTTGGAAACCAGAATTGCACGAAGCCTGAGATACTGTCAAACATATGTGAATTGCTATGCTTTTGTGTTCTGCACCATCCTTACAGAATAAAGTAATCATTAGAAGCTTGTTGTGAAGTCATATAGGTTAAATGCTTGCTGATACCCATGTGAAACTGATTTGGGCTTGTTTCTGCAGGTGTAATTTTCTCCTTAATAATGTTGTAGACAAAGTTCTTTTGCTAACGCACAGAAGAGAAAAATACTTGGTAGTTGCTGCTGTTCGATTTATTCGCACTATTCTTTCTCGGCATGTAAGTAAATCTGTTTTTGGTCATCTGGAGGTCCTTAAGCTGTTATCTTACCGAAACAGATTTATTCCTTAGTAGAGCATATGCAATTTACAAAAAATGTGTCTACAGTTTAATTCCCTTCCACTGAAGTTGATTGCAAAAATAGTTAAAGTAAGTTATTTGTTAGTTGTATCTGGTATTGTTGATATGGTCAGAGCTTTTGGAATAGAGTGAGAAATGCGCTTTTTGTATCATTCATATGGGACTAAGAAGACACACGTGCTCAACTAAAGCACGTAGGTGTAGGATCCTTTGGCCTTTTTGTATCCATGTTGAGTGAGATTGCTTTTCTATACAGATGGCACTCCTTTGGCGCTCTTGTAATATTTATTCTCCCTATTTGTCTCCTGTAATATTTATTCTCCTTTGGCACTCCTTGGGTGTAGGATCTAATAAACCTAGTTGTGATGATTTTAAGGTTATTGTCAAAACATTTATGGTCACTGTTGTGTGGTCCAGTCATTATTGGGTTTGAGATCTGAGAAATTTTAAGCTTGATGTCCAAGTTGGGAACTAGTCATTGATACTGTTCTGATTTGAAAACAGCATTATGTTCCTATTTAGGCAGAATATCTTAATTTGTCCTGCATCAGCGAATGTTTAGAGTACTTGTGAACGATTGATCACCTTGGCATATCTGTGACATAATATTTATTGGATTTGCATTTCTCAAACTTGTAACTTGGCATTAGAAATTCCTTACACTACTTCTATTAAACTGAAATATTTTATACTTTCAGGATGAGCATCTGATAAATCACTTTGTTAAGAACAATCTGCTGAAACCAATTGTAGATGCCTTTGTTGGTAATGGTAATCGGTACAATCTGCTGAACTCTGCAGTTTTAGAACTTTTTGAATACATACGCAAGGTGCCTATCTCTTTTCCTTCATTTTGATTATGAACCTTGAAAAATTCTTGGTACTCATGACTTTGTATCATGTAGGAGAACGTGAAATTATTGCTTAGGTATATAGTTGATTCATTCTGGAACCAGCTGGTTAAATTTGAATATTTGACATCTGTTCACGCATTAAAGGTCAAATATGAGCAGGTATTCTCTTCTGCAGCCTGCTTTTGTCCATTTTACTTGGGATTTATCTTTATGGGCTCTGGGGTGTATGGCTGCAGTGCTTGGAAAGTTCTGGACCAAAAAGTAACGCGAATGCCATCGACCCAAGGAGGAGAATTGATGAACGGGCTCTAGAGAAAGAGGAGGAAGACTATTTCAATGAAGACAGGTCTGTGTTAATTTAAGCTAAAAAATTTTAAGTAAAACCTTTTGTTTATAAATCCATGTGATTTGGTTATTATGCAGTGATGAAGAAGACACAACATCTGCTTCTCATGCCCAAAAAGTTTCTGCTCAGCCTCATTCCAATGGAGTTGCTGCAAACTATTCATCTTTAAGGTATTTAAGTACAGGGTACTTCGAATGTCCTAATGTTGAAAATATCAAGAATAATTGTGTTATATTCTCATGCATGGTATGTTCCTATATATACAAGTTCTAGGGATAAGGAAAAAGAAAACTATAATTGATTACGAAAGGTATTTATACATAAAATACATTCTTTAATACTCCCCTTCAAACTGAGAAATAGATGTTATCTATCTCCAGCTTAGTAATGATAGTCTGGAATGTCAGACTACTCAAGACTTTAGTCAATACGTCTACTAGTTGTAACTTGGTGGGCACATAGGGAGTATATGTCAGACCATTTTTTAATTCTTCTTGATAAAATGCCTATCAACTTCAACATGTTTTGTTCTATCATGCTGTACAGGGTTATGAGTAATGTTTATTGCCAATTTGTTGTCGCAGTAAAGGCGCCATGGATTATCCCACTTGATTTTTAGGTCTTCTAGGAGACTCTTCAGCTGTAATAGTTCACATACTTCTTGTGCCATCACTATCCCATTTTGTTGTGAATGTGGACACATGATTATTCATGAATGATATATTCTTGGCTGAAAAAGGAAGATAGTGTATGACTTAATCATCAATGCAAAATCTTTTTATATGGATTCTAAACTGGGGTTTTGATCATTTTGAAAAGTTGAGTTACTATATAGCTCACATCAGATTTATCTTTTTTGAAATAAATAATTCACATAGTAGATTTTGCCCTTAGTAAAACGAACCACATACTCTTTTGCAATCATTAATGAATTATACAAACTATCAAACTCCAGATATATTATGAATGTGGGTAGGTCTCAAGTATCACTATGAAATAATGAAAAAGGAAATTTGCTTCTTTCATCGATACTGAGAAATGTTACACGCTTATGTTTAGTAAATGCACATGTATTACAATGTAAATTTCCATCAATGGAGTCTTTAAGAAAAAAGGAAATATAACCTTCAAAATAGAAAAAAGAAAGATGACCAAGATATTTGTGGTAGAGTAAGAGCTTAGTGGTAGAGTCTGTAGTAGTGATAGAGAGGTGGTTAGACTGTATGGGATGAACTTGTGGAGGAAGATAAGAATGGGAAGACAACAATTTCAAGAATGCTTCAAATGGAAAATGGGGAGAGGGAATAAAATCCTATTTGGTTAGATGAGTGGATTGGTGGTGGGAGTCTCAAAGACCAGTTTCTGAGTATTTTCGCCATTGCAAAATCGAAGAATATGGTTATAGAGGAGGCTTATGAGATGGTGAATGGAAGATCAGAGTGGTTGGTGACTGTGACCAGGGAACTTGAATGATTGAGAGATTTAAGAATATGAGGTACAACGGTATCTTTTATCCACTGCGCATTTGGAGGATGTCAAAGGTCAGCTTGTGTGGAAATTGAAAAAGCAAGGGGGCTTTACTGTTAAGCCTTTCCGCAAGTTCCTGAGGGGAAGAGACCCCCGGGGGGGATTGGATCGACTTCCGGTGAAGCAGATAAGGAAGGTGAATCCCCCACCTAGAATTGTTTTTTTGCGTGGGAGGCAGGTAGAGAGTGTATCTTGACTATTGACAATCTGATGAGAAGGGACTGTACACTTGCTAATGGCTGTTATCTATGTAAAGAGGCAGTTGAGTCGTGTAACCACATTCTTCTTTGGTGTCCGGTGGTTTATGAGATATGGACTATGATTTATGGGTTGTTGGGGATTAATTGGGTCAATGCGCGATCAGTAAAGGATTAGCTTAGGACTTGGGAAGGCATATGTAAAAAAAAATCTGTACATCTAATTCCTTTAGCTATTTTTTGGGTAATCTGTAAAGAAAGAAACAGAAAAGCGTTTGAGGGAATAGACAGTGAGAAGTGTAAAATTAGGGATAGATGGATACATTATTTTGGCTATTTGATTTTGGGTCATAACATAGGATAGAGGATTTTGGATATGTCATATATATACTTACAGAGATGTAAATATTTATAAATGGGTGGCACCCCCTTAGTGCTATATTTTTAATATACTTATTTTTTTTTAAAAAGCTATATTATTAATATACTGTTTATACTTTTTGTTTATGGTAGAGAGAGAGCCCAAGTGTCTCCAAGTGGCATATAATGTTCTGGGCGAGAACATGTCCAATCATTTTTCTTGAGTTATGGTCTTGAAAATCATAATGGGAAGAAAAAAAATTATTTTGCAGTTTAGGTTCCTGGTTTATTTAGTGATTGATACAAATGGTGCAAAGTTTAAGAACATGTAGCGCATTTCAAGAACCAGGGTAGGGTTAATCTTGATGGTACCCATTCCTGCAGTGGTATTTAGAGATCCGTCTGCAATAAGAATTTTCCTATTACTTGGGCATGAGGAATATGGGTAAGTGTTTTGAGGAGTTGGTTATATGACCAGTAGTCCCTAAGTTTATAATTTATAATTTCTCAAATGATGTATCTGAGATATTTAAACTACAAAAATGAGAAAGTATACCTGAAAATATACGTGAATGTGCTGACAGACCTCTACCTCTTGAGTTTCTTTAGATGCTCAAGCTTGCTTCTTAGCTGTTCAATTTCGATATTGAATTCACTCAGGTCAGTGGGTTTCTCTTCTTCCTGGAGATTAACTGCATAGGCTTGTTTGTGAGGCTTCTGTAGGGAGTTCTTGTAATCTCATTCTTTGCTTGAGGTAGTGGCCTTCCTGTGGAGCTTCCAACATTTTTCCTTAGTGTGTCGAGGTTTCTTATAGAAGCTACACCATGAAGTTCTTATTCTCTCCTAGGTTTTTATTGTTACTCGGCTTTTTTTCCTTGTTGACGTGGTTTGCAGCCTTTTGTAGCCATTGTTGAGTTGTCAGGACCACAAGGTTCCAACATAACCTTTCTCCTACTTTTTTCAGCACCAACCAGGGACATTACCTTGAGATTACACCTCTTCTTTTTGCCAGGATTTGAATTCTTACTTTATTGTATTCTTTATTGAGTCATGCCATAAAATAATATGCTGTCTTTCTCCACCATGTTCTTCAGGGTAGCGGCATCTTTGCTACCTTCCATGGTTAAGTACCGATATTGATGAAACTCCTACTACAAGTTTTTTAATAGGTCGATATACTCTGTGACCGATTTATTTCCCTGTTTTGCTGATCAAGTTTTTATAGTCAGATCATAGATTAGGGCTGCATCCTTTACCTTGAAATAGGTTTCTCTGGTTGAATCCAATACTTCTTTCGTGTCGGGTAAGAACATAACAATATTGTTTTTCTCTGGTGTCATTGAGCTCCAGAGTCAAGGCATTGTCATTGAATCTTCTCATTCAATGTGTCAAAATTTGAATCTCCTGGTTTTGGTCTGGTTCCCAGGATGTGACTAATTTTTTCTTTTTCTTTTAAAATGGTCTGAATCAATTGTGACCAATTCAAGTAGTTTTTCTATTGAAATGATAGGTAGCCTGGATTGGTTAGGAATCTCTGTTAGTTTATGCAGATTATGTGGGAATTGGTGCTAGTGATTTGTGATGTAGTCTCTGACATAATTTAGGTTTTAGGACAACTAAGAGCAATTAAATAAGTCAAAAAATAAGGGTTTTACCAGCTGGGCAGTGGCTGTAGTGTGGCTGGGCAATGGCGACTGTCATCAAACTGCAGCTAGAAAGATGCGGCTGGAGGGTTCTGTGCAGCTGCTGGTGCTGGTGGCCTCACTGGTGCACTGCTGCTGGTGGCAGCGGCTCCCTGGTCGCACTGCTGCTGGTGCGTAGCTGCTGGTGCACAGCTACTGGTGGCAGCAGCCTGGCTTCTTCCCGACAATGAAGGCCAGTGGTGGCTGATCTAGTGGCCCCCATTAGGGTTTTCTTTTTTCCGGCAATAAAGTCCATATAGGATTTGTAAAAAAATTTTAGGTTTCTAAAATAGACCCTGATACTATGTCGTGAATAATTGTCTCTATAAGAAAAAAAGAAAGTTGTAATTAATTATAAAGTGTGTATTTTACTTTAATATTTGTGTGTATTTTATTTTAATATCTTTTAACCTAGTTTAACTCTATTTATATATAAATTACATTCTTTAACAAGAATTTTCTTTTTTTATTGGTCTACTTCATTTCTTTTCTTCCCTTTTTTTAACTCTGTAGCCCGAGACCTGGGGGGCTTGTGGACTATGACGATGATGAGGATGATGAAGATTACAGGCCGCCGCCACGAAAACAGGCAGAAGCTTCGGAGGATGATGAGGGGACAATGGAGTCTCTTAGGTTGAAGCGAAAAATGGCTTCTAAAGACAAGGACCATGAGCAAACAAAGAAACAGCGTTTAGGGAAAAGTACAAAGTCGAGGGATAATGTATTTGCTGCTTTATGTTCTACACTAAGCCAAGCGGTGCTACCTAGTAAAAAGGCTATTACACAAACGTCTCCCCGGGCAACTGATGGAAGCAAGATCTCAGGTGAGGCAAATCATCAAGACGAGGAATCTGCCAGTTCGAGAAATTGTTCTGAATCTGGTGGTGGCAACAATTCAGATGATGAGACTCATAGAGAGAAGGAACTCACTGCTTCCAGAAGCTGTTCTGATTGCTTGCACACTTCGGACAATCGGCCAATAGGTGGAGAAGATTGCCCTTTGGTACCTCCCAAATCCTCACCAGAAATGGCTGTAAACGGATCCTGAGTCATTCTCACATCCTTTAAAGCGTGGTGACTAGTTTTCTTCTCAGTTTTTTGTGCATTGATAGTAAATCAATCCTGTGCTGCTAAATGAAAAATTGGACTTCTCAAGAAGTAAAGGAGAAAAAAAAAGTAGGGGGATTGCGGTTTTTCTCTGCTTGTCCCTTGTTCGTTTCGTCGGAGTTGGGAGAGGATACTGTATAGCACCATCAAGGGGCAGAAGGAACTGATACTTATAATGTAGGCCTTGTCGACGATCCGTTCACCAGGCCTTTCTGATGCTTTAGAGTTGAATAACTGTTGCATTTGTAAACATTCCTCAGCATTAATTTCCTTTCTTCAAAGTTTCTTTTTTTGTTTTTTGTTGTTTTTTTGGGTCCTTTTTTTTGCGTCAATTCGTTTCTATTTTGTTCCTCTAGCTATGTGAACCGCATACCATAGAAGAGGGCATCAATATTATGCCCTGCATAGTTATCACCTTGTTTGTTCAGTTTTGATGGTGGATCTGATTGTCATCGTGGAAGAAGGCATTTAGGAAGTTGATTAAAAAGGGCAAATTATCTGTCAGCTGTAGAAGAAACTCTGCATTTATAGACCCCATTGTAAATTAGAACTTGCTGTAGTTGCAACTTAAAAAAACTTTTGCAAGCTTCTCTTTCTTCATTTCCTTTAAAGGTGGATGGTTATTCTTGCTGGATTGTAAAGTTGCCCTTTTACATTTTGGCATTAATTGTTAGCTAGTTTCCATTGTAATCAGGAAGATGATCTCATTTCCCTGTTTTGAACTATTCAGAAATTTGAAAAAAAAAAAAAAAGATCACATTTTTATAATGTATACAAATTTTTAAGACTCCTCGATGGGTCTTATGTCTTCCACTCGTTTAAACCCAAACCTAATTTCCACTCTGCATATATTGAGATCACTACAATGGTGTCTCCTTCGTGGTATGGCAACTGAATCATAAAGGAGACTTTCAAGGACTGAAAAAAAAAGAAAGTAATAACAAGAATTTGCGGAATAAAAAAGGTCCAGTAGTTAAGGGCGTGTTTGGCGTAGTAATCCAAGTACAAGTATTAACAGAAGGAGAGGTGGGGAAATGTACAGTTCGCAGTACTAGAAGATTCAGGGAGACGCCACCAAGTCCGCAAACCTGGTAAGCCTGTAGCAGACACGTATGGTGCCGCAGGACACGTGTACCGCCTTGACTTTCTCTTCCGCTTCTTCGTAACTCCTGCTTCTTCGCCCTTTTTCACTCTCATGCATTCCCTGTTTCTTTTCCACAAAAACTCCACTGTTGGTGACATTTTCGTCTCTTTGTAATTTTTCTGATATATTTGTTGTTTTTTCTTCGGGAAGAGGACGAGTAAGGGCGGAAACATGAGCAGTAACTTCGAGAATCGTTCTTTGCTGGATGAGCTACGTAGCTTCGACAAGGGCGGTTTCTTCGATCTCGGTCATCCTTTACTAAACCGCATCGCTGAGAGCTTCGTCAAAGCTGCTGGCGTAATTTTCCGTATCTTTTTTTTTTTCTCTGTATCTCTTCATGTTTATGTAGAAGAGAAGGCATATAACACACACGGCTCTTGCATGTATACTTTGTTATATACGTGTCTAAATTGAGTTGGCGTGCAGATTGGAGCAATCCAGGCTGTGTCGAGGGAGGCTTATTTCACAGCTGTTGAAAGTAGGTTTCGTCTTCCTTTCCAGATGCTTAACTCGAGCTCATTCTTTTTTTGTGTAAAATACATATACGTACGTACATACTTACATGATTAGTTATTTGTTTGATTAGGTGCCGGAGTTGATTCAAGTAATCTGCCTCCGGAGCTCTCTGGTGCCAAAAAGAAGCGTTTCCCTGACCTCAAAGGTTCATCTCCATGCCATTGGTCCTTCCTTCTTTCACATAATGTTGTTGTATGTCTATTATAATAGTAACCTTTTAATCAGGAACTTTGCGTTGATCTGTCTCATGATCATTCTCTGTGTTTTGCAGGAGAGAGCAACAGAAAATCTCTTGAAGCGATGGTGAGTTTCTTGAACTGAAAATATTTAGTATGAAAAATTGAAACGACACGTGAATTTAAAACCTAGAAAACCAACAGATTTACCGGTTAGGCAATCGAATCTCGTTTAGATTAGAACTTGTCTCTGCTTCACAGATTTTCTGGCCTGCTGGGGACGAAATTTTCACTCTGCCATGCTTTTTGTTGCGGTAACATTCCGATTTCTTATCATTTTTTTACAGGTGAAGCATACTGGAAAAGAATCTCTACAATGGGGTGAGTAACAATTGATTTGGGTTGTCCACAACTGTGTTGAGATTTTTGGGAACTGACCAAAAGTTTTTTTGCATATTCTACAGGACTGGCTGCAGGAATTTATTCAGGCCTCACTTATGGGCTTAAAGAAGCTCGTGGATCTCATGATTGGGTAATTAAGATGATTCTAATGTCTTCCCTGATCTTCTGATTGTATAGGGTACTATAATCTCTTCATAAGTTGGAACATTTCATGTGATGTTGAAGAGGTTTCTAGGCAATTGATTTGTGCTGGTTCTAATTTTTTTCAACATGGTTATGGAAGCATTATTCGAATCAATCACTTACCTTGAAAGCTTTAGTTCATAACTAGAACAAACCTAGACCTATGTTTGTCGATACAGTCGACTGAAATTTTGCACTCTCGTTTCAATGTAGTGCGAATATCTTCAAGTGCATGAGGTTCTTGGAGGTGCTGAAGAGGTTTTATGGATAAGGACTTAGTTTCATAATCAATTTTAGAACAATCTTTACAATTTCATTTGTGAACTTGAGCTGAATTGTGCACTCAGCACCACCACAGATTTACTCGTCCAAAGTGAGACAAGCGATTTCGTTTTGGTATCATAATGTTCTGACCTAGGAGATATAGAGAGTTGAAGAATTCAAGAATAGTCAAGTCTTTACATGTAATTGTTGTTGTCTTTTGCAGAAAAACAGTGCAGTTGCAGGAGCAATTACAGGGGTGGCTGTGGCACTGACATCAGAAGACTATTCTCATGAACAAGTCGTGCAATGTGCCATCACCGGAGCTGCCATTTCGACTGCTGCAAATCTTCTTTCTGGGATCTTCTAATCTGGAATCTTAACTTTTAGTTCGTTATCGATTTTGCTTTGTTTATAGTCCGATAAAACGTTGCTTAGCAACCTTAATTCGTAGTATGATCTTGCTAGGAGTTTTGAGTTTTTCTTTTTAACTGGAGTTTTATGGTTAAGAATGAGAGACATGTAAAGGGTTTAGGTACCTTTCCATGGTCTTTGATGCTTTGGGCTTTCTCAATCAAGGCACAAATGGTGTATTTGTTTTGCATTAAAAGATTCTGTATTTGCAGTTGAATCTCAATGCATTCCACTGGTTTTGGTAACTTGTTCCTTCTCATTCCCTAATCGATTTGTCTCGTCTTATTTTTCCTCCCGTGTAAATTTTAAAAACTAAGAAAATTCTCTAAAAGATTATGAATCAAAGAATCAATTACATATCTATGAATTAATTATATATCTATCACGAAAAAAATAAATGTACTGACTAGTTGACGAATTTGTTTTGCATTAAAAGATTCTGTATTTGCAGTTGAATTTCAATGCATATCACTTGTTTTGATAACTTGTTTTTTCTTATTCCCTAATTAATTTGTAGTCTTATTTTTACTCTCACGTGAATCAAAGAATCAATTACATATTTATCACGAAAAACACGAAAGAAATAAATATGCTGATCAATTGGCGAATGTTAGTTGGCGAGTATTGGCTTTTTTTTTTTTCAGATGAGTCTGTACTCACATGTTTAAATGTCGGATGATCTCCAATAACTTTTCACTGATGATATCATGAGCGTTTCTTGACCAAAAATGTTCACGATGACTTCTTAATTTTCTTAATTTTTACATCTTTTTATAATAAAAAAATTAATTACATATAAATTAATACTAAATCAAATATTATTAACTAATCAATAAATTTAACAAGATTAAATATTAATTAAATAATTAAAAATAAATTAATAAAAATTAATTTTTTATTGGTTCAATTAATAATTAAATGATTAAAAATAAATCAAGAAATTTATTTTTTAAAATTTATAGATATACTTATCGGTATATGTATATATAACTATTAATTTAATATATATGATAATAATTAATTTTTTTTAAAAAAATAGTTTTTTTGATTGGCTGATTTGAGAATTTAGTTATAGCAAAAAATAGATAATAAAAAATACATAAGGTTTTTTGAATTTTATATTTTGGATATAATAAATAATAATATATTACTAATATATAATGTTATATATTATTAAATTATTTCCGAAATACTGAAGAAATACGACGGCAAGTCTCTCACCCAAGCGCCTATAAAAAGGCTAAATTAGACCAATTCACTACTAAAATTTCGGAAGCCTCTCTCTGGCTTTCTCCTCACAGAGAAATCTTTCTTCAATTTGGGGATCTTGCTCTCGCCGATTTCAGTCTCCGCTTGCGCAAGGTTTGTGCTGCTTCATAATCCATCTCTAACTCAATGCTTTCGATTTTTGGAGTTTACTTTTTGTCTGTTCAATCCTGATCTATGTCAATAGCTTCTTCAATTTTTTATTCTGAAAGGGAATAATGTGAAGGACACGGTTTGTGATTGTTCTCGAACTTATCTATTTTAGACAGAACGGCTTGTCTAGGGTTTATAATAGAAAATAGTGAGTCTTGTGCGTTATTTGCTAAATAATCTTTCGGTCGAAGAGCAAACGGAGCTCCTCCGCTGAAGAAGTAGGGCTCGAAAGAGGAGAAACTGAAGCGGTAACCCGCTCGGTTCGAGGAAGGCAGAGGAGAAGCAAAGAATAGGTCGAGTTGCAGGGGTGGCGGCAGCGGAGAAGAGGATGTGCAGATTTAACCCGAGAGTGGAGAGACGGAAAAGAGAGCAGGAGGCTTGAGAGGGAAGTTTTTGGATGTCTATTAAAGGAGAAGGGAAGAAGAGGGAGGATTTTCGTTGATCGAGAAGAAAATTTTATAAGCCAGAGAAAGCTCGGAGGTGACTGGGGTTTCGATTTGGGGTAGATTCCATAGGAGGGGAAGAATAGGGCCGAAACGGAGAAGCAGAGAGCTTTTTGGGGGATTTGCAATTTTAGGGTTTCAAGAGAGAGATTAGGAGCACAGACAGACGGAAGAGGGAAAGTTTGGGAGCTTGCTAGGGTTTCTACTCGGGGATTGGTTTGTAAAACTCAAACTGATTTATTTGAAGTAAAAATCGTTGAAACTTGAATTGAGGTGAATGGAGCGCGAGTTTCAGGTTTTTCTGGGTAGCATGCGTTGAAAAATTCATAAATTTAGCGTATTTTGTGTAAAGTTTCTTGACTTTACCTGTCAGTTCTTCACAAGCTATGGTGTTTCTTTGTGGTCCTGCTTGTTTTTTCAAAACATCTCTAAGAGTTCTTGATTAATGCAGGGAGTTATTTCTTCCACTCTTTTCTCTGGCTTCTTACCATTTTGCTAGTCTCTCGAGGTTTTATTTTTTTAAATCAATTTTTGATTTTAGCCATATACTTGTATCCTTGTTTATTGACCCATCAACAGTAATTTAAACTGAGGTCAATTTTGAATGCAGTGAGCAAAAGGATCGTGTAAGATTGATAACACAGAGTTTGGAATTTCCTTTTCATGTGAAAATTTTGCACTGAGGAGGATTTGAAACATGTCAAGTAAGAAGGAAGAGAAAGCTCAGGCTGCAGCTGAAAAAATCAAGGCTGCAGCACTGAGTGCTGCAAAAGGTCTTAGTCGAGCTCAGGCAGAGCGGGCAGCAGCTGCAGCAGCTCGAAATGTTAATGCCTATGGCCAGAAGGAAGAAGGACCAAGCAGATGGCAGGAGAAAAGGGAGGCAAAGAGGCAAATGTATTTGATGAGTACTGAAAAAGCAGTGAAACTTGGTGAAAGAAAAGACAAACTTACAATGTCCACCATTGGTGGCACTGCTTCCCAGTGTCAGAAGTGCTTCCAATCTGGTCATTGGACATACGAGTGTAAGAATGAGAGGGTTTACATCTCGCGTCCCTCTCGAACGCAACAGCTTAAGAACCCTAAATTGAGGATGAAGCTCTCAATCCCATATGATTTGGATAATCCAGTTATGAAGGAGGATAAGCCTGAAAAGAGTTCAAAGAAGAGCAAAAGGAAGCATCGATCAGATTCTGATGCTGGTAGTGATAGTGAGGCATCAGTTTTTGAGACAGATAGTGGATCGTCATCTGTTACAGGATCAGAATATTCTTCAGCAGAAAGTAGTTCGGATTACAGTTCCTCATCAGATTCTGGAGAAGAGAGAAGGCGACGGAGGAAGAAAAAGAAGCAAAAGAAGGGAAAGCACAGGCGGTACAGTTCATCTTCCGAGTCTTACGATTCAGAATCAGCTTCAGTATCTGATTCTGACGACAATAGAGGCAGCCGGAGAAAGAGCAGGAGACACAGCAGAAGTCGTTGAAGGAAAAGGGAATTAGCCATTTGCAATGTCTCATCCGTTATGGTTGTGTGTCATAGATACTTCTTCGCAGGCGTTTTACCATTCTTGCACTCACTCGTGTGAAGTAGTTCTGTTGGATGGAAGTTCTAGAGCGGTTAGTACGGAGAATTGTACTGTCTTTAATAAGTTTGGTAAATTTGTCTTTTAAGATTTTGAATCATGATGTAATAATTTAAAAATTTCAGTAGATGTTTTGTTAGTATTTGTTCTGATAGTTGGATTTTCAGATGTTCTTGAAATTTCAGACTAGTGTTTGTTACCATTAAGCCTCTGTCTTGCGTGGTCTTGTGCATTTCTGAGTTTCTGAAAATGCAATCATATGGGTCATTAGCCTTGACCTAAGATCCCAATCTTTGTCAAGTATTAATTTGATAGCATTGAATATCTATCGAGCTTTTAAGCCTCCGACTATACAAAAGATTACGTACGAAAAATATTAAAACGGATGAACTATACGGTATGGTTTAATATTTTTAAAAATACCTAATTTGATTAAAAAGAGACAGAAAAATCGAATTATACAACAAAGTTTTAATTTGTTGTGTTAATTGTAAAAAAGTGAAATACATAAATAAATAAATAATTTAATTATTTATAAAAAGATTGTGATTCAGTCGTACAAATTTTTTAGTAATAATGGAAAAATAATAATATTAACAATCACCCTCAAGTACGCGCGAGAATTACAAAAGGCTGCCACTGGTAGAAAGTACCGGAGAGTAGGGAACTGGAGGCGGAAGACAGGCAAACAAGAGAATCCCTTCTCTCCGCTCAGTTCTCAAGCTCTCGCCCCAAGCTTTAGCGAAGATGAGTACCATGAAATTCTGCCGCGAATGGTTAGCACTAATCTCTCATCACTATCGTCCTAAAATCTCGAATGATTCTCTCTGAATTTCGAATGCTGAATGCTACAAAACATTGTTTGTGCAATTCAATTTCAGCAATAATATTCTCTATCCTAAAGAAGACAAGGACCAGAAGATCCTTCTCTATGCTTGCCGCAATTGTGATCACCAGGTTATAGGGTTTCTTTTTCGCCTTCTCTTATTCAACTTTCTGCTGTTTGTTTTGTATGATATTTTACCGATTGAAGCCCTAATATCTATCCCCTATGTGTTTCTCTTTTGTCTCTGATTTATGTTGAGATTAATTCGAGGAGCTTTTAGTTGAGTTTTCTCTGTTATTTATTTCGGTTGTAAATAAACTAAGACTTCAATCTGGTTGATGCAGCAACTCTTGGAATTTTTAGCTTACATTGTTGCTTACTGATCACCGGTAATCCATTTTTTCATTTCATTTGCAAAGGAAATAGTTGGCTTTTTTTTTTTTTAACTATTTCTTTCAATTCTTTTAGCAAGATTAGGTTTATATAAATCAATAATTAGAGAACATGAAAAAGAAGTCAAAGTAATAGTGGGGGAAAAGTGCTGCCATGTCTTGGAGGTAGGTACCTCCTTAGTCTCCACCTTAGGTGGAAAAGAGTACCAATCACTCAAAAAATATCAATGATTTATTTTTTTCAAACTTCTTTTTTTCTTAGTTCCTTTGGAGGCACTTTAGAATTTTCCATATTAGGGATATATCAGAAACTTCCATCTTTTCCTTCTTCTCCATCTGACTGGCATTTATGGAAACAAAAGTTGAGTTACATTTCATGGTGGACAGCGGATTCTTAGACTGGACTGAACTTGGACCCTTGTATCAGTACCAACGACCTTTGAGTCTGTCCCAATTCTTCGTACTTGGGTCTAATTAGATTCTAATATTAGCAAACCCCCAAGTGAAGGTATTCAAGGTGGAGAGAGTTTATAAAATGTAATGCTGATTGATTTTAATTTATCTATTTAAGGGGGAAATTGCCTCCCTAAGTTCTCGAAATTTCCCTTATATCAGGCTCTTGTAGGTGGTATTGCAGAGTAAATGTCAGTCAACAAGTTATTCGAAAAATGGACATATTTACTTTAGTTTGTAACTTAATGGATGTTCATTGTAAATCATTTATAGAAATTTTATGGTAATTCTCCGAACCCTAATTTAATCGTAAATCCACACACCAGCTGTCATCGACTTGCATTGTTCTCCCACTTGTGGCTTATACTTGATTGATGCATGGTGTACATCTTTTAACTCAGGATAGAAACTACTGTTATCCGACTTAATTGGAAAATTTTCGCCTGTAACAATTACATCGGCTTTGCTAAGAAACACAACAATCAAATTTTATGCAGTATTCTTGTTTTGCATCAACCTTACAGTTTTTAGCTGTAGGGTCTGTGTCTTTTTTTTTCTTCTCTATATATAAATATAGCTGTAGTGTTGGTGCTTTTTTTGGTTGTATATACAGCTGTAGGTTCTGTACTCATTCTTTCAACGTTTGCAGGAAGTTGCTGATAATAACTGTGTATATAGAAATGAAGTGCACCACTCTGTTGGGGAACAAACCCAAATATTGTCAGATGTGGCTGCGGATCCGACTCTTCCCCGTACTAAATCTGTTCGTTGTGTAAAATGCCAGCATGGAGAAGCTGTCTTCTTCCAGGTCAACTTCTTGTACTATTGTATATATTTTTACTTAAAAAGTAAAAATAGAAATAACTTGCAGGGTGCATAATTCTAACCTTAGCACACGATAATTTGATACTAAGTAGGTAGAGCAATTGCCTATTTATTCTCTTATGTTCAAAAGAAATCCATTAGCCCTCTTAATGTATAGGTGTCTGTGCTTTTCCCTCCCTCTTCTTCCACCTTTATTGATTTACCCATTCAACGTTAGGAAGGTAAATGAGGATAATTGCCATAAACTTCAGATGGACTAAAGCCTTTATTTCTTTCACTTCGTCTTCCTTTCTCTCTAGTGGAAGAACGACAGGAAACTGCATTTTAGTTTGAATTAATGTTGCAAAACCAATTAATGATTCTCATATGCTAGCTCAAGAGTCATTTGAAGCCTTAGTTCTGAGAAACAAACGTATAGGCTTGCTATGGATGGTGGACTCAACCATCTTTTCGTTGGCTCACCCATGCTCATGTTCAATCTTTTATTGCCTAAGGACATTTCAAGAGCGTATCGGCTAAGCGGATAGTGTTGTGCTCTAAATGTTATTGTATTTTTGCATGTACAGGCGGCTTCTAGAGGCGAAGAGGGTATGACACTGTTTTTCGTCTGTTGCAACCCGAATTGTAATTATCGATGGAGAGAATGAGATTTTGCTGTTTATGAATCATGAGGTTGATGTTTTTTTTTAACTAGCATGGCTAAAGACCACCTGTGGTCAAATCTTTATTTGGAGGTTGTAAAATGATAATCTTTTGCTCTGGGTTACTTGCAACTCCTAAAATTGATTAGGAAATATATTATCTATCAGTTTTTGGCCTCTCAGAAAAGTTTGAATTTGTTTAATTATTCTTTTATTTTGTCTGTTTTTAAAATAAATTTAGTATTTATTATAAGTTTGAGCAGAATATGGCGGTGATTTAATAGAAATACAAATATATATATATATATATAACACAGAAAATAACTGTTTCACAGTGATTCTCACATTGAAAAACTAATTTTTTTTTTAAGTAAAAGTTTATCCATCTTATAAAATATAATATAAGAATTGCTGGGTTGCTGGAAGCCAAAGTAATCAGACATGGACAGTGAATGAATGGCCTTCTATTGTTTCATCCGAACAATCTTTTTTAACAAAAAGCATAATCCATATGGAATGTTTTAATTCGTTTGTTGAATGATGAATATCAAGTACCATCAGCCTATACAATTAAAGAATTTTCAAGCGGAAAATATTCCACATATTAACCAGCTAGAGTTCCCTAACAACCCTAATTTTTCCCACCAAAAAAAAAAAAAAAAAACTATACCAATTATGAACCAATACCCAAAATTGGATTTTAATGAAACGGTGAATTAAAAAAACCCTACCCATTCAAAGGAAAATTCATTATCTACAAAGAAAAGAAAGAGGTTGAGGAAAACAAGACAGCTTCGCTTCGACTTGCATCTGCTGATCTCCCCCAAACAATTCTGAGGGCTACAAAGATGATAACGTGTGCCTGAACCAATCCGATAGCCGCCTTATCTTCATTGCAAGCTCTAGGTTCTTTCCGAAGTATGACTCTGCATTCACTAGCATGACTGAAATATCGTGCTTGAACGCTTCTAGGCTCCGATAGTAGTTGTTATCTAATCTAGACTGGATAATGTCAAGGGTCAAAGGAACTGGAAACCTGCAAAATTGTAGTCAATTTTATATTTGTGTTTAGTCCGATGTATGTATAAAGAGGAGTGGAAAAATATTTCCTCTAAATCAAGAAAAAGAAGATAATAATTAGATAAAGTATTACCTATTGGTAAAACTAGATTTCTGTGAAACTTGCTTCAATTTCTGAATCCCGTAAGGATCCTGAAACATTCACAATTTATCAGAAATGTACTCGTGATGGTAGGTTCACGGGCTAATTTTGCTTCATGCGACAAAATTTTATGTTTAAAGAGAGTATTCTCTATCGTACCTGGACTTTACTGCCAGATAGATCTAATTTGGCAAAGGCAGACATCAGCTTGTTTCTGCTCTCATCATCAATATGAGGCTGTTCCCACCGCGTATCAGCATCAAAAAGTTCCCAAGGACTGTGAAGATGTGTTTCTGTGGGATCACTCTTGTACCGGATAGTGTACCTCTCCCATGGACTGTCTGGAAATTCAGGAGACTTGGCCTTTACAGACAGGATCCGGCCATCCCACCAACTACCATCTTCTTCACCCTCATTTCTCCACCAGACCCTGCACTTATCCCTGCATGTCCAATTTCTCTGCATCGCAGCATCATATCGAGTTCTTTCCACAAGAAAATCTGGGAAACCAGTAACTTCTGGCAGAGTTAACTTAAATGATCGATTGACCAAGGTAGAACTAGGGTCTACGAATGTAAGCGTCATTTTACAGCAGCTATCTCCAGACCCTGGAAGTGTAGAATATTCAAGGCCTTCAACTTTACAAAATTCCACTGGTCTTATATTCTCCTTTATTGATGTCCAAGGACCTGAGCCTTTCAAGCCACAGTAATCAATATATTCTTGATGACCCTGAAAATGGAGAAGGTTAAAACAATGAATAAATTGCAGATGAAGAGGAAGAATATAATCAGCAAGCCTAGGACATTACAATCTGCTCTTACCTGTCTCAAGTACACAACTTCATCCCCTTTCTGGGGAATATAACGGGAGCCCTCCTCATGTGTTGATAGCATTAACCATGATCCTTTCCCTGATGGTATCAAATATTTTCTTCTATCAACTGGACTATGGTCACGGTGGTAACTAGTCCTCCTATTTCTTGCGGACCTCAACCCAACTGTTGTCCTCGAGCTTACTCCCCATTCTTCATGTGTAATTTGACTTTTTCTTATGGAATTACTCTTTGAATTTCTATTTGAATCATCTGATTCTTGTCCTTCCTCAGACCTGATATTTGAGCCACTCGTCACTGCCTTCAGTCCATTGGACGGCATCATATGAGCCCCATCAGTTGCGCCTGCCTTAGAATTTGTTCCAGTGCTATCATTATGGTTATGTGCATTGGTATTTTTTTCTCCCCTAACACCAGGATTCCCTTCTGAATTAGTCCTACCCTTGTGCAACTTTGACCTTCTATAGACAACATCATACATCTTTTTTGAATGCGAGAGAAGCCCTGAATTGGGCAAACCAGAGGAGCAAACTTTATCAGTCCGAGCATCCAGTTCTCGTAATTCGTCATCCACATGAGCTGGCTCAGTCCTATCATCTTCATCACACTTAGGCACTTCTGGTGCTGGATTATATTTCATGTTCAAAACACAATCATCGTCATATCGACCT
>NW_019014683.1:395112-416430 GCF_000150535.2 Carica papaya | reverse complement strand
TAAACTTCCTTGCTCCCCTCCAGTTGAGTACTCTTCAGTAACATTGTACTCTGAGTCAGCGTCGTCACTTTGCACTTCATTTTCTGGTTCCCAATCCATGGCATCCAAAAATTCTGGCAGTGGATCAATTACTATGTCCAAATCTGCTAAGGGTGGCATCTGGTAATCCAGGTCTAGAGTGATATCTGGCCCCACAGTGAGTTTTAAAGAAGAAGGACGCCACTCTCTACCCAAAGCTCCCAACCGTCGTTGCTGGAACATGGTTTGATAGGGTTCTGGGTAGGGAATCATACCTAGAATTCCACAATCCCACTAGCACTTGAAAAAGATTGACATTTGAAGAGGAAAAATTACAGAGAAAAAATAAATCAAGAGAACATAAAAGGCCTAAGTTTATTTTACTGTCATATTTTTAAAACAAAGGCCTCATTTGTCCATTTGAACAGGAATGTTATAAACCTGAGTCACAAAGGGGATCTTCGATATTCCGCCTGTAAGGTGTAAGTTGAGTTTCCTGAATCAAGGTTTCCAGATGATTGTATCATAAAGTGTGCATTACATAAGTAGGATGCATGTATGCATACGATATACATGTACACATAAAAATAACTGAAAAGTTGGTCAACAAACCTGGTCAAGGACATTTCCATGTGCATCTTGAATAATTGGGCGATAGTCACCGAGGTAGAACTGTAAAACAAGTGTATTTGAGATTCTCAACGAGTTGTAGAACTAGTTATGAGAGAGTCAAGGGCTTCACTAGTTAACCAAGGAATTCACTACCTGATCATATTTAGCATCTTTCTGTGACTCTCCTTGGCCAGTGCTTAATGTGTATAACTGACCAACATCATCCGAAAGGGTAATAGATGTTCCATCCCTGTATTAAAAGAGAAAGTAATTTGCAACAGAGTTTTCTGCAGCAAGATACTGCATGTATATCCATCAATATTTCGATGGGAGGTATTTCTTATCTCAAATAAAAAATATTTTTTTTTTAAATAAAAAAGATTCACAAGGCTCCAAGGCACACTGCCCATATACATAAAGAGTATTTTAAATAAAGTATTGTCATAATATCATGGCATCACCGAGATCCTCCACATAAAGGACAGCAACCTTCAAAAGAATCTGACATTAAAACTAATAAATAGCAATTGAGACATGGATTCTTGGCCTATGTGAGAAAGGTTAATAACTTTTATCATCAATGGGATACCATTGAGACATTTATGAGTAATAAAACACTGAAAATAAATGCTAAAAAAATTTAGCACACATGTTTCTTCATGAGGGAACATCCAACGGAAGAGAACCAAAATGTATAAAGCCTCTGAAGAGAATTTGGGATTCATCATAGTTGTTCAGCTTTTTCTTTTTTTGATAGAAAAAGAAATATTATTGAGGAAAGAGGGACACAATACAAGAATTACAGCGAACAAGTCATATTGCTGAGGGACAAAGAAAAAAAAACAAAAGTAAGCAAAATAAGACACTAGTAATAGAAGGCGACAACTAGTCAAAATATCATGGCATCCCAACTTCTATGAAGAACAGAGAAGAATATCTCCACGTACTTCTCATGAGCCTGCCCAAGGAGAAGCCACAAAGGTCATCTTCTCCCATAGGATCGAGTCAGGTAGCGAATGATTATAAAAAATATGTTGATTCTTTTCCAATCAAATAGTCCACAACCCTGCAAAAACCGTACCTCTTGATAATGGTCTAGCCTTTACCCTGATCCCAAAACCTCTGAAGCATGAACACAAAGAAAGTCCAAAGGAGGGACAACCCAAGATAGGTTGGAATGCCAAAAAGCCTGCTCCATAATCTCCAAGCCATCTCATAATGGAGAAGAGATGATTCTGTGTCTCCCTACTCCTATAACACATCACACAAACATTAGTGGGGGACAAAGCACGATTAGGCCTATGGATCTGCAGTATTCGTTGGTGTTTAACTGATTGACGATTGAGCAAACACCACCTTTGAAGGAACTTTAACTTGCCAGAATGTCTTGGCGAGGGTGCTACCGTAACAATCCAGGTTTTTGTGATATGGTAAAAAATGATTTAAAGGTGTACGTCCCAGCTGAATGTAGAATCTAAACCCTGCAATCTGGTTGTTGGGATGGGTGAAGAGAGTTTAAAAGACCTAACAAAGTGAGGGGCTCATTGGTTTCTCTATCATTAAAGCTATAGAAACTCCAACTAACCGTATCAATAGAGAGGCAAAAGAATTGATCTATTGGTGCTTTATGATAGGACGAAAGCAAGAACAACAAAAGAAAATTGGTCCCCAAGGGGTTATTGTGCAACTAATGGTCCTCCCAAAAGAGGACCTTGGATCCATCCCCCACTTTATATCTGGTAAGAGGGGCTAAAAGGTTAAGCAAGCTGAAAATCGCCTTCCAAGGACTTCCGTGTCGGGTAAATCTCATGGCCAGGACATCCAAAACCATTCCAATGATTTGTGTAACACTTTTAATTACATTATGCCACAATGAATTAGCTTTCTATGCAAAATGTTATAGCCACTTAACAAATAATGACAAATTCCTCGATTTTAAATTTCTGATACCCAATCCTCTAAGAGTTCTAGACCTGCAATAAACCTCTCAGTTTACAAGGTGATCTGTCCTATCCTCGATTAAATAGGAAATCCCTCACTACACCCTCTAACTGCTCAATGATTCCAGCTGGAACCTTAAGTAGGATCACATAATAGATAGGAATGCGAGACAGATAGGCCCGGATGAATATAACCTTGCCCTCTATTGAAAAAGGCTCCACCTCCAACTCTCTAACCATCTGGACACTTTGCTAAGTGTACCATCCCAAAAGGATTTAACCTGGGATTACCCCCCAAGGGAATGTCGAGATAAACGATTGGCCAAGATGGGGTTCTGCATCCAATTGCCTCTGCAAGGCTATTCACTATGTTATCTGCCATGTTAATCCCAGCCAAACTACATTTGGCCATATTGATATGACGCCTGGACATATCCTCAAACACCCCCACAAATGTAAGAGCGTTACAGATTGACCTATTATCGTGTGATATGAACAAAATTGTGTTATCAACAAATTAGAGGTGTGATCACCCCAAGTTTGTCCTTACACACCATAAAACCCTCAATAGCCCCCACATTCAGAACCCCATTCAGCATCCTACTTAAACCGTCAACAACCAAAGAAAAATGAAAGGAGCAATGGAGAATCGCCTTCTCTAATACCTTGAGTTCTCCTAAATCACTCTTGCACCTTGCCATGCACAATGATTGCAAACTAAACAGAAGACAGGCACCTCCTCTTGATGAGACGGGGTGAGATTCTGGTGAATGGTTGTTATTTCTGTAAAAAGGCTGTGGATACTTGCAATCATCTGCTCCTTTGGTGCCCAAAGGCTTACAAGCTTTTGACCATGATTTATGGGTTATTAGGAGTGAAGTGGGTGATGATGGCATCAGTTAGAGATGAGTTATGGGTGTGGAAGGAATCAGTGAGAAGAAGAAAGATGCAGACATCATTTTGATCACAATTTTTGCGGTTTGGAAGGAGAAGAATATAAGAGCTTTCAAAGGGGTAGAAGAGAATGGTTTTGATTTAATTAAGAATAGGTGGTTCTGAACTCTTGTTTTTTGTTATTGGATCATGTTTTGTACCCTATGGAGGACTTAGGGAACCATATTAATTTACTAATAGGTATGTAAATATCTTGTGTATGGGTTGACTCTCATTTGATGCCATTGTTAATAATATTATTTATTAAAAAAAAAAAGACAGGCACCTTCTCATCCAACTCCTCCATCTATACCCAAAACCCTTAAGTGCCATAGTGAGATCCAAGAAATCCCAATTGGCCCGGTCATAAGCCTTTTCAAAATCTAACTTCAAGACCAACCCCTATCTCTTGGCTCTTCTGATAAACTCTACTGGCTCATTAGCAATGAGGGATATATCCAGTATTTGTCTCCCATCCCACAACGGCACTTTGGTCCCGTGATATAGAGTCATCCAATTCCTTACTAAGGTATATAAACAACATCTTAGTAATAATTTTATAGATGCTGGTCACCAAACTACAAACATTTTCATTCAAATAAAAGTCTTGAAAAACCTTTAGCAGATCCTCCTTGATTATATACCAATAAGATTGGTATAAAAACTATAGTAGAACCATCGTGTCTAGGGGATTTTTTGGAACTTATAGCCTAAGTAGATTTTCGGATCTCCTCCTCCTCAAATTGATGCTCGAGATGTTCGGCCTGGGCAATACAAACGGGCTGCCAATCAACGCCTTCAATGAAAGGCCTAGACACTTCATCCTCGATATATTATTGCTTGAAGAACTCCTTGATCATCCAACAGATTCCATATCACATTCCACTACCCCTCCTTCTAACTCAAGCTCCTTAATCTCATTTCTCCTCCTACTACCATTAACTACCCTATGGTATAACTTGGTATTAGCATCACCCTCCTTAACCCATTTCAAACTAGTCTTTTGTCTCCAATTTTGCTCCTCTTTATTCAAAATCACTAGTTCATTACTTATTTTGGTCATCCTACAGATTTAGCTCGGGGAAATGGTATTCTCGGATGCCAAATTATCCAAAAACTTCTACTCCTCAAGGATATCTGCCTTCCTCTTCCTAATACTGCCAAAAAGCTCTTTGTTCCATTTCTTTTAACTTATCCTTGAGGAGCTTTAGTTTATGACAAATTCGAACCCTTCCCACCCTCTAATTGGATCCTCCTGCCATTATTCCTTCACTCTATCAAAAAATGCAGGACGTTGAACCCATATATTCTCAGACTTGAAAGGGGTGGGACCCCAACTCAGCTTTTGGGACTCCAGGATAATTGGAAAGTGATTTGGTATTGGATGCGGTAAAACTTCCTGTAGCAAGTCAGGGAATGTATGCTCCCAACATGATGATACTAGAAACCAATCTATACAGGACGAAATTCTTTTTCTTCTAACCACTATCCAGGTAAATTGGGCATTATTTAGCTGTAAGTCCCGTAACTCACAGTCCTGTATAAAGGCATAAAACTTCGCATTGTCCTTGTCTCCCTTCCCCCATCCAAGGTGTTTGTGGAAAACCTACATGCTTTAAAATTTTCCGCAATGCACCAATGTAGATTGCATAGGCCTTAAAGATAGGAGAATTCCTCCCAGAATAGATTCTCAAATCTAGGGGCCAGTGGTCCATAAACGCAAGTTATCCACCAAAATCCTTTTCCTTTCACATCTAGTAAATCAAACAAAGATAAGGATCCTTCAACCACATCCACTCTCTGAACAACTCTGGTATCCCAAACAATTAGCATGCCACCTGAAGCACCAGAGGATGGAGCAACAACCAAATCCTTAAAACCTAAGTCTCATAGTTGTTCAGCTTTAAGTTTAGAAAATGCCAATAGATAGCTGATGTCTACTGCACAAGGATTAAAATTAATAAGAATGAAGGTTCTGAATATAACAGCAAATAGCAAGAAGCAGAAAGCTTTGCTATACTGTATTTATAAATATTACAATAATAACTGCACCATATACACAGTAGGGAAATCTGTAGAATAACTATAAAACCATCCCAACCTCTTGGGTCAGATAAAAGAGAACCAAGAAAGTAATCAGACCAAAACAGAAGATCATCCAAATTCTTTTTAGGTCAGATAAAAAATTAACAATTCAGGAAAAAAAAATAGGAAAAGTTCTTAGAAACTTACGGTGAAAACTTCCCATCAACCAATTTGAAACGTGAGAGTTCATATACTCGGATTGGATTGCCTTCCCATATCTAGAAGCAAAAATATGAAAACAATCAGTAATCAAAGAAATAACCTGGAACCTAAAGGGACCGGAAACTTACATCCCAGACTATCAATTTTCCATCATAGCCAGCACTCATAGCTATCCGCGGATTGAGGGGATGAACATCCAGAACATAAGTCTACAAGAAAAGCAAATAAGGTAAGTGGCAGAACATGAAATAGAAATCAGCAAAATATAATTTCCAGCAAACACACAAGTTGACTTGAGACCTACTGATGGAAGATGGAAGCAAGAGGGCCATTTAGGACAATTTGTCCCTCAATAGCCAAAAGTATATATAATAAACATATCTAATGCCATATAAGTCCAAATAAAATAACATTTACAGGGAAAAAAGGTAACAGGCAGCAAAGTGCTATCAGATGGTAGAGTCCCAGTGACATTTTGGTTGCATTATGATGTGGCCTGGAAGCTTGCAGTACACTTCAGGTGTTAAATGTGTCTTCCCCTTCTCTTGAGTGTTTTACAGCTTCTTCCCTCCAAGGTTTTGCAAAAAATAAGAAGGAAACGTTACACTTCACTTTGTTAGTTTAAGACACACGAGGCCTTTTAAAGACTGGTTTTGTATCACTTCTTTTAAATAGGATGACCTTTTTGCACCACTCTAGGCTCTTCTACAAAGAGACCGAGCTGCAGTTCCGTATCAATTTCTTTTCTCTTCTACTCTTTCTTTTTCTTTGTGTAGGAGGAAATCCTATTATCCACTGATATACCTCTTTCATTTCCTAATAATATCTTTTCTTTCCATTAGAAAAAAGTTAGCAGGCATCTTGATTTGTTACTAGAATACATGTCCCCGTAGTCATCTTTTTAAAGGGATCCTACAGTCGTTTCTTATTCAGAATGAATGTGAAAAAGGCAAGAAGGTTCAAGAGAAGAAGAAATAGGAAAACTGAACCACTTACTGATTCAGTATGCCCAGTCAAAGAATGAACTAAGCTACCATCAGCAGCATTCCACACACAAATTCTGCAATCTGCATTACACAAATGTATTGTTTAGCCCACAAAAATCAAATCAATCCTATGCTAATTATGAAGCACATGTAGATAGTGTTTGGGATTGCTTTTTTCTATTTATAAGCAGCTAAAGTGCTCTGCTCCAATTTACGCATTTGGTAATGTGAAAAGTACGGCACTCATTAGGTTCTCAAAAGTTATTCTAAGACTGGCGAAATTAAGCACCTAACTCCTAACATTCTAGATTCTTTTTTCTTGTTTATATTAAAAACATATTGACTTAACTACTCCCTTCATATCTACTTACATTAACAATATATATAATGGTATAAATTATAAAATATTTGTAAATAAGAATGTCTTTTCTTAATTTTTTTAAAAACATCTGCTTATTTTTTTACATCAGCATTTTATTCAGACATTTAATTACTTGTCTTTTAAATATGAATTTATCTTCTCTAAGTAATTTAAACACCATAGTGCTTTTTATGCACCATTTCTTTCATCAATACCAAACACCCTTATGGTAAATCAAATATGAAGAAAGGCTGTATTTGCTCAACAAATATGCAATAGTTAAACAGATGCTTAGAGAAGAAAGAGGCAAGAAAAAGTAAAAACACATGAACTACGAAAGACTAAGTGGCACATGATGCACATGAGGAGACGTTTGCCACAATAGTCAGTCCTCCCAACCATTATATGTGGGTTAGGCTCAATTCCAGGTTCAATTCCAGCCTTTAAGCAGGGGTTTATTGTCTCAGCCAAAAATAAATAAAAAAGAAAGTACCATGTGATTTTACCCAAGTGATTAACTGTCTCAAACAACTTTAGACAAGGATAGGGATTTAAAAAGAAAGTACCCATGATAGCTGCAAGCACAAAGCGATTATCTAGGCTCCACACAATCATATTAACACCTCGAGGAGTGGGAAGAATTCTTTGGCGTGGACCCCCTCTGGGAGGTTGAGGAGGTGCTGGTGGAGGTGGAACTTTGAGGTGATAAGCCCTTGTCCAACGACAATTTTTTCCCTGATAACAAATGCAAAAAGAACCAGTAAATATATATATTTCATTATCAAAAGAGCAGAAAGCATGTATTGACTATCATGGCATAATAAGGAAAATAGTACTGAGAAAAATGAACGGTTAAATTAGAAATTACATGTGATCTTCGTGACCTTGGAACCCAAATGATTGCACTTCCATCGCGAGAACAAGTAACTATGTTGTCATGAGAAAACCTGAAGAAATAGAATTGTATTTGTGTCTTAAAGAGATCATACTGAAGCATCAAATGGGGTCGTACCTTCTTCCATTCAGATGGGAAAAGAGGGTGGGTATTACCTTCTTTCATGTGGAAAATATACAACAGAAACCAAAATGCAGTACTCAAAAAGAGGAAGAGAAAGACTAGGCCATCTAATATGCTACATAAGAGGCAAAGTGAAAAAGACAATCTACACACCGCAAATTCTTAAACTTCGGAACATTCTCTTCTTTTGAGCAGTCTGCTATTGAAAACCTTGATGCCACAGCACAACCACTGCAAAATGACATGGTATGGTAAATTTTTTCATACAACAAAAATATTAACAAAGAAAAAAAATATAAGAACAAGGATAAGGTAACCGAACACAAAATCAAATAAAGGTGGCTGATTTTAATCTAACATTTATCAAATTATATAAAGGCAACCTTGACAGAACCATTTGCCTTACCCCATACTGAGACTACGCAAACCATTCTATCCCAGATACTCCTTACTCAGACTATACAAACCATTCTATCCTAATATATGATAAATAAGTTTTATTTGTCCAATTACGGATTTTGGGATCAAAACATAGATATCACACCAAGGATTTCTTAGACATCATATCTAAGAAGTCTAAAGTATCACAATTAAAGGTTTGACTGCATCACGATTAGAAAATTAAGAAACTCTCAAATACTTGAATGATCAATAAGTGAAATTACAAAACTATTTACAACATTCTAAGTAACTTTTCTAAATCGAATTAAACTAAAAAAATAGTAAATTAGTAGAATTAGGAATAGTAATCCTAATACTAATTCTAAGTTACTAAAACTATAATAACATTTCTAAATAATATAATAATAAACCCCTTAAATAGTATAATAGTTTTACATCTAAAAGACTTGTGACGTCTAATCTATTTAGGCATTAACCCATTCTTCATCATATCCCAAATAACAAGAGTCTTGCAAATAAAATACACAAAATCTTACTAATAAGATACAGCATAAAAATGAGTAACTAAAATGACACATCATTGACATCTTTCTCATGTCTAACACACACCATTTTCATGATTTGGTTGGTCTAAGTTATCAGTTCTTATAACGGTGTTAGCAACCGAAGGACAACTAACCTAAACTGTACATAATTCACATCATTTTCATGGCCAGCTAACACATCTATCTCATGAGTTGGTTGGTCTGAGTCATCAGCATTTGACCTTGGAGTATTGCAAACCTGCAAATGGTTAATCCCCATTAAAACAAGATACTAGATTTGCAGCTGCATCTCGTTTTGACTAGTATAAAAACAATACAAATTATTATTAATCTATGGACCAGAAGCTTGCAACCGCTAAGAAGATACATAAATACTTCACAAAATATTAAAAGAAATGAAATCAGAATAATAATTACCAAATATACTCTAGCAAGACTGTCTGAGCTACCGGTAACAAAGACAGATCCATTAGCATTGAAAGCACAGCAAAATATTTGATGGTTCTGCCGGCCATTGCTAGAGGATGGACCACTGTTCTTCCCTGAGACATTCAATTTTGCCTATATAAGTTCTTCACCACCAGTTAGTAATTCAATCAATCATAACTTGTGCATGGAAGAGAACTAACCACCAACAGAGACTGAAGGCCTAGGAATATATATCCGAGGACTAGACTGGGAACTTCTAGCATCCCATATCCTACATGTGCCATCATCAGATGACCTGTGCAGGACAAAGAAACATCATGAACTTCAATCACCTATAACACTTAATCTAGTTGGAAAGAAGATGGGACTTATTTAACATTTATTGTGAGTAAAAGTAATTAATCACATGAGAAAATACAGACCCTTGAATGCCCCATAGTTTACACTTAGACTTCAGGAGCAAATGTAAACTGGCCAACAACTCAGAGAAGAAAAATAAGATTCATTTTGTTCTACAAAATTCTATAAGAAAAATAATTTGTAAAAAACCATTGTAAAGAACCAGGAAATAATATTTCCACGTGTTTACTTTTAGATAGTTCAAAGCTGCAGCAATTGATTATTGAGTTGGCAAATCTCAAGAACTAAAATTATACAAATAAATAGAACGTATCGCATGCCCTCAGGCCCCCATCATTTCTTCCCTCCGCTCGCAACCCACAAAAGCGGGGGAAAAGTCAAAATCAAGGAAATCAGAAGTCAGATATGATTTTCCACAATTAACAAAAAAAATATCAGCCTTACGATAAAAGCTGGCCGGCACAACCAGGTTTGGGATTAAATGCAATGGCAGTAACAGCTCCAGTATGTCCACGCAGAACAGAAATTGGCAACCCATCTGGCAATCGCCACTACCAAAGACCAAAGTGGAAGTAAATTGACTATTGGAAATAACAAGGACTTATCTTCTAAAACAGCTTATTTATTAGGTGATTGGAGTGGCTTACAACACGAATGATGCAGTCGTTTGATGAGGAAGCTACAATGGCATTGTTGGAACTCACAGCCAAGTCAGTTATATCACCCTTTTTATGAATTTGGCATGACATAACACAGAATGAACACAACATTAGCAAACACATAGTGGAAACTCCTAGCATCTTTTGAAAAATTTAACAATGGATACATACATAGCCCTGCAAACACGTAACATAAACATACAACTGTGAATAGAACCAAAATAGATCAACCAAACTCACTTCGTGCCCACGGCAGCTGGCCAAACAGTACGCAGTCTCCATTGACCATATTTTTACAAGACGGTCATCCGAACCAGTGACAACATATCTGCCTGAACGATCAAATGTAGCTGCAGAATTTGCATAATGGTCAGCAATTTATGCACAAAAGCTTCAATGACAATTAGAACTGGAGATTGTATTTGAACCATGTGATTCCAAAAAATAACTGTAGGAAGGAATATGTAAATGAACTACCAATGATAGAAGCCTAAACAGAAATAAGAGAGAGAAAATTGAAGTGAAAAAAATGATAATCCAAAGGAAAGAAGACTGGAGTATAACAAGCTCAGCCAATACAATATTCAATATTATCCACTGATTTGACATGGTCCCATGCTGTTTCAGATATTTGGCATGTCTATAGAAGCATTTTTTTAAGGATAATTATAAGCTTTTGTACTTTAATTATATTAAGCCACCAGCAATTAATGATTGGCTTGGCTGTAAAATCAGTCTCTACACAGATATTTACCCCGACTTTCTTTATGAAACTAGCAGGCAAGAATGATAATGTGAATAAATATTAAATAACTATTGGTTTGATGGGAAAGGAACCAGTTTCAAGTAGAATTGGAACTTCAAGGTTGATATCAATTAGCATTCATTTGTTTCTAAGGAAAGAAGATAAGATGTAAAGCTCACATATAGAAATAAAATTATACAAATACAAATGCGACATATATTACTTGCAATTAAAAGAGAGAGAGAGAGATAAAAAAAGTTGCATATGTTCCATTCCCTCAGATGTACTCAGAAAACGATCCTAGTTAACCAAAATTCTTTGGGTTTGAATAGACTTCATGATCTAAGCAATACAACCCATACCACAGTAGACAGCATTCCGGTGTCCACGTAGCCTCTTCAAATTTTGCATCTTTTGCACCATCGTACGTGGTTTTGCAATGGCATAACATGCTGCACGAATAGACGGTGCACGATGGTGTCTTGTGAAACCACCCCCAATTTCCCTCAAACTTAACCCACGAACCTGATCAGCACGAGTATGAGGCCAACGCATGCCAATAGGTGGTTGTTTAATTTCATTCTTTCCTTTACTTCCATCATCTGAAAGGTAGAAACATCTGGGATTAACAAGAAATTGAAAAACAAAAACAAAAAGGAAAAAGGCTTCAACTGGGGCAAACAGGCATAGACAAAAATATTGGCAAGAAAGAACTGGGAAGAGGAAATTTAATAAAAAAATCTTCACCATGTAATAAAGTGAGCATTCAATAATGGTGCAAGAACTTCACATCAGTGTGCAATTAGCTAGTTGTTTTACTGGTAAGAACTTGAAAGAATACATCAAATGCAATTGTGAACACTACAGATCCAAGTTATAAAATGCCCAAATCCTCGAATGTCACCTACAGCTCAAAAGTGAAAATGACCCCATTCCCAGAAGAGTAGGAACATCTGCTGCATTTGGAGCATTTCCACCACCTATGCCTTGTGATGGGGAGGCCTTACTTACAATCAATTGCTTCAGAAGCTTTACCAAGTGATCCCTTTCAATGTGAGGATACCTAAATATGCACACATGGTAACAGGAAATATTAAGTCAAATATTGTTGTAAAGAGAAAAAAAGGTCCATTTGAAAGAATAACAATATTTAAAATTTTGGGCAGGGAATAACGATGGCAAAAGTTGCAAATGTATGAACAAATAAAGAACCTTATAAATAAAAATTAGCTAGATGTCATGTATATAACCAATATAAATGTTTAGCAACGTGCAATTCCAAGGTTGAATATTCAGTATACACATATAAATTCACAACAAAAACGTATTGTCACCTCCGTCATCTTTGACATTTTTATCCTAAAGATAGATTACCTTATTTAGAATATCAAAGGCACAAGGTATACCTCTTAACCAAGTCAGTATAGTTCAGTGGAAATGATTTGCCATCATCATTTTCATCTCCACTACGTACCCCGGATCTTGAGTACCAAGCATGATATCTTCGAGGCAGAAGCTGGTGATCAAGAAGCTCGTTCCAACACTGTACATAAGTCCTCTGACAAGGTCCAGCTGAGAGGAAATGCATAATCAAGAAATATATTTCCCTTAGGTCAACATCAATATCTGGCTCCAGAGTCCGACTGGTTTCTGGATCTACAAGCTGACCATTCTGGGGCACCTTGCTGGAGAAACTCAATGATTTCATTCTAATAGAAACTGAATCACCGGAAGGAACATTTTTCTGAAGAGCCATCTTTTCCTGCAAATTGTATACACCAAATGATTAATTAAACAAATTGCTAATAGAAAACAAAAGGTCTAATGAAATTCAGGTAGATTCATTTATTTGTTTAAGATGTGCCCAATAGAATTAATAAACAAGGGAAAAGCTGCACATTTGGGCATAATACCATTTATTGTCAAGATGAGGTAAGAAACATGCTTCAGTTGTTCTTTGCGTACTCTGTTAACTAAACATAACTTCCACCAGCAACCATAAACACATAAAACCAACTCTATAGCAACAAAAGAGGCCAGGAATCTCATGAACTACAACCCAAGCACAGATGGCGGATATCAGATATAGCCACCATTTTCTAAAGTTTCTGAAGTGAGACCTTTGCTTGCCAACATCACTGCACACGTGCAACACAAATACCCCTTGGATTACCATATTGCATGAACATCCTTTAAGGTCACTTAAAAAGTTGCGTATTGCCATATGAAAATTATAGCCGTAAAAACCTTCAATAAGCATATTAGGTGGTGTTTGGCTAAGTGTTAAAATGCAGGAACTTATAACTTGTTGACTTGTATGCTTTACAATAGCATATAAAAACATTGCAAGAGGATACAAGTTACATAGGTATAACCTATTTCGCTCAGACCTTTTAACCTAATATCATTACTGTGTTAACACGACACATTATTTCTGGGAAGCCAGCAGAAATTGTATTTTGACAAATGAGAAATTGATGAGAAGGAAAATGATGTTGGCTAACAGATGTTACATGTGTGAAAAGCAGGAGGAATCCTGCAACCATCTTCTTCTTCACTGTTCTGCTGTCCAGGATCTGTGGGCTATGATTTTCAGATTGTTGGGATGTGCTGGGTGGTGGCGAGTACGATCAAGGATGAGCTTTAGGCTTGGGCAGGATTAAGGAAAAAGGACAAAAAGCTAATTAAGTTAATCCCTTTGACTGATTTTTGGATCATTTGGAAGGAAAGGAATAAGAGGGTGTTTGAGGGTAAAGAAAATGACATTACGAAAATTAGGGATAGATGGTTCCATTTATTTGGATCAACTATTTAAGGGCATGACTTATATAGGGTGGACGACTTTGGGTATATAATTGATTGTCTAACAAATATGTAATACTTTTGTAAATGAGTTGCAACTCGTTGGTACTCTTTTAATATATTCATATTTCTTATTCAAAAAAAAAAAAAACTGTATTGGACGCGATACATTATTGGTGTATATGTGATTTCTGTGTCTAGCAATTGATATGCATACAAGACATTGACGATACAAAGCTAGGGAGTATGAGAATGATACTATAAAATGATAATAAAGAATCCTAGGCTAATAGTGGAAAATAACACAAAAAATTATAAACCAGTTCTTGAATGTTAAGATTTGAACGTTTTCGTATAAAAAATACTCAATCACTTACCCATTACTAAATTCATCGCAAATATGAACCTACATGTTTTGTGATAGAGCCTATATTTTGTTCTATATATGACACAGTCATAGCTTCTTAAAGGCTTTCATTATTTTATTTGTCATATCAGATGAATCTAATTACCAGTACCAAATTTTTGGATTCTTACTGACCAAATTCCCGTATCTTTCACAACAAAACTTATCGAGTCAAACAATTAATTGCATACCCATACCGGACACTTGCATTGGAGGCCAAAGTAACATAGCTTATCAGTTCTTCATAAATTACCGGGCACCACTAAATTTTTACGCTTTTAGAGGACATATGAACTGATCAAAGCAAAATTTTTAGGGTAAGACAAACACCCACTTACAAAAATCAGCACACTAGGCTTTTGATTCCTAGTGGCACCAGAATTGCATTGTAAATATTTCTGGGACATGAATATTTCCAAAAATATTTAAAAGAAACCAAAATAACTTCTCAAACAGTGTATACCAAGGAAAAGCAAACATTTAAAATTTGGAAAAACTCCTCACAAGATTTAAAAACCGAATGTGCAAAATATGGATGGAATCCTAACTTCTACATAGCAATCAGAGAAGTTTTTAGCGATTGAGTTTAAGAAACATAATCAATGTCACAGTAAATATTGAAATCACAAGACTGTACCCAACTCTGACCTATTTATGACACACTCTGGCGCTGCACCATGGTCCATTTGCAACAAGGTGTTTATCTCTTTTTCTCAGCAGATTGTTTAAAGTATTCTAGATCAAATTGGATCATTATGGCTTCTTCCCCAAGCCAAGCACAGTACTATACTCCTCTACAGTAATTTTATTAAACCTAAAGAAATAGTGTGCATATATACTCAACTTAAAAATATAAGTTGACCTGGATCTACGCACAACCTATTCCAGAAATGAAAATCTCTGTCAAAGAATTCACCTATTTCCTATAAACTAACTAGTATGCCAAATCCAAGCGTCAAATTGCCAACCAAAAGTAGAGGGACAAAAATGAACACGAATTTAAAAGGAACCTTGACAATGTCTCAAACAGATTAACCAGATGGGCAGTCCCCAGAAACCTGGAATACGCTCCTACACTTCTGAAGCCTTTGGGAAACCATAATGCATATTTCTGCAACACCCAAAAGAAAACCCTAAATTTCAATCCCCTTTAATTTCAAACTACCATAAAACATTCAAAAGTAAACAAAAACAAGGCATTACAATCCAAACCAAACATCAAATCGTATACATGCACAAACACTTACCCAGTTTCTTGCCAAAAAAAGAAAGACACACATATCAAAAGAAAATTAAATTTATAAGAGAAAAAAGAGAGGACAATATCTCCAAAGTCACCTCTAATGATTTCTTTACCGAACCAGTGTCTCAAGTTTGTGCAGGCACAGTGTACCTTCAACTTCTGAAATTGAATGCAGCAGTTAAAGGGGATCGAGATGTGAAGCAGTTGCGGAATTTAAATAAACAGAAGATAAAACGAAACAGAGATGCAAAAGGCACGAGCGAGAATAAAGAATTTAGATTATTGGAGGGAGCTCCGTGCTTCTGTCGGGGGCTCTTGTTACTGTTCTGTTTCTTCTTCTCCGAGGGAGAACAATTGTTGAGAGAGAGAAAAGAAAGTGCGTCGGGTGGAACAGAAGAAGAAAAGTATTGAAGGCTAAAAACGATGCGTTTTATGCCTTAACGACCACTCAAGATGCTTTGCGCGAGAGCGAGAGAGAGAGTACAAACAAAATTGTGAGATAATATCATAAAAATAAAAGAAGATATATTTTGTCATATCGCTTTGGATATTCACTCGCATGGAAGGCGCGTGCGCTAAGGGCCTATCAGAAACGGCAGCGTTTGTTTATTTTATATTTATAAAAAGCTTTAAATATTTTATTTTATTTTTTGCATTATATAAAAATATAATGCTTACTAAATTATTAAAATAATTTTTTGAATAAGCAAAAATTAAATATTTTATTTCTAATTTTAATTTTTTTAAAAAAACTACTTATTTCAAATATCATTTTACATCTATATAAAACTAAAAATATATATAATAATGTAACTTATAAAATATTTATAATAAACAAAATTTTTATTGGTTTATTAAAAAATAACATTTTATTTTTTTATAACAATTTAATTTTACAATTGCTTATTTTTTAAAATTAATGCATGTGTGTATATATATATATATATATATTTAATACAACTTAAACACTAAAGTACTTTAATTTTATTTTTAAATAATCCCGCATAACTTTTTAATTTGAAATTGTAAAACCAACATCATGGAACTTGTATCCATCAAATTTAAAGAGACGCACGCTTACTAAATTTCTGTAATGACTTATCGGATTCTATGATCTAAAACAATCGTTTATTAAATTTTTAAATATATTTTGGGAGAATTTTAATAAATTTTTTTAATATAAAACGTGTGCTATTTAATTGTTTTTTTTATTTTTTTTCTTCTTCGTATTCAACAAAAAAAAGAGACACACAGCTTAACAAGACATAATACTAGGTGGTCATGTCCACGAAACAGGGTCGTTTTAAAAATTTATCATTTATCTTCATGTTCACAAAAATAAAAAACTTTTTTTTGAGTTAATACGAGAAATTTTTAATTTTACAATTTACTTGGAAAATAATTTTAAACTTATTTACAAATAAATATTATTTTACTTAAATTTTATTTATATTTTTATTTATGATTTATAAATTTAATCTGGCCCAAAGGAAAGACCCAAGTAACTCTGTGAATAGGTTATATACGAGAGATATATCTATATGAATATGTTAAGGCTCACAGCTTTTTTTAGAGAATTAAAGCCCAAATTGAAGGTGGGTTCAGAGATATAGATATATATCTCGTATATATATATTATATATATATATTTGTATGAAATATGTACGGTAATTACTAAACACCGAGGCATTTTCTTTTATTTATAGATAACCTTCATAAACATGCAGACACCCCACGTACAACACGCAAAAGCATGCAGCAACCTTATTCATAAATATTTTTCTGGCAGGAACCCATGATAACCCCGGCGCGCATGACGCTACGTATCTACTTAAAAGCCCTTAGGGTTTCCGAAGTTCATGGGTCCGCTAATGCGAGCGTCAAGGTTATTGTTGTTTCCAGTAGTATTGTTCTGTGCGCCAATGTTTCCATGGTTACCAAATTGAGGCCCGGGCTTACAGCAAGCCGCCGGGTCGACCTTGCAACTGGTGGGTTGCACGGCTGGGGCCGGCGGTGCGCATTTTGAACCAGTGGCTGCAGGCTCGGGATGCCTGTCGGTGAGCCAGTTGAAGACTCCACGAGCAACGCCGTGTACGGCGCCGTCGAGTGGCGCTAAAGGAAAGGTCACCAAGTCGGTCACACGGTGGGCCGTGTCGAAACCTTGTTCGATCGAGTCTCTCACTTGTCTTCTCACCTGAACGCTTGTTCCTTCCATTTTCTTACTTTTTTTTTCTTGATTGCTCTGAGTTTTTTCTTTTTTTTGTGTGTGTTTCTTTTGTGTTTGAAGTGCGAAACTTGGTTGGTCTTTATATAGGTGTGGAGTGGAGGGGTGAAAGGAATCTTCAGAGCTTCAGCTTGAAGATTACGCTACGAGTGGGAGTGAGGAAGGAATAATTTTTTTATACGTTGCCTGATAAGATAAGATCGATATATATATATATATATCACATATATATCACATATATATATATATATATCACATATATCTTTTCATGCTCTAGGAATTAGAATCTTGAAATGGAGGCGACGCACTTCTGTGCCAAATTTATCATGGGAATCTTTTCAAACATTTCCAGCGATAGCCATGTTCTCTAATTCTTGTCTCTGTGTGTGTGTATATATATACATTTTTTTCAAATATGTACATATATATATATATACACACCACAGATACATAACTTATCAATGGTTTTAATAGATATAATAAGGAAGTCAATACAATTCTTTACCCTTAAAAAGCTGCAAACACGAAAGAACAAGTCCAACTAAAGAAAAAAATTTAGAAAAACTAAGACCTCTTTCCTCACAACTAATTGGTAAATTATTTTTTAATTATAAATTATTAGTTTATGTTAATATTTTAATTTAAAAATTATTTATACATCTCACTATTAATATCACGTAACTAATAAATACATATATTTTGTACTGAAATTTTTTCTTGCTGTACTAATAATTTTTTTATAAAAATACTGAATCTATACGTGAGATAAATAAATTTTGTTACGACTAAATTAAATTAAATTTAATATAATCTATGAGTTTAATATTTTTAAAATATATAATATATTATTTTTAACTATGGTGTATATTTTAATAAATTATTTTAATATGATAAGGATAAGATTCAACTTTACAATTAATATCTTATGTTTTATGAGTAGATTATAATCTCTTTTTAGATAAACTATTAAATTATTATATTATAACTCGTTAAAATATAAAATTAATTAATTTCACTTTAAAATTAATGCACTAAATTAAAGTAATTTTTGCAGAAAATTGAGTAATTTTATTGGTCATATTTTATTTGATGAACTATATATATATGGGTAGTATTAAATTTTATAAAGATAAATTCATAAATTCAATAATTATGTCATACACTTAATTTAACTTATGTTAAATAATAAATTAAATTAATATATAGTCAAACGTTTAGAAAATATAAATTTACTAATACATTAATTAATTTATTGATTATATTAAATTAAATATTATGAATATGTTACAATAAAATAACAAATTATATATTATCATCAATAAAATAATAAGAGTGTATAATTAAGATGATATAATCAAGCCAATGTCGTCACTGTGCTCGAACTCGCGCACTGCAGCTTCCTGATTCGCAAGAACCCTGTCGACGAGGGAGTTGAAAATCCCCTTAGCAACGCCTTGCGCGGCGCCGTCGATGGAAAGCAGTTAAGGAATCTTACCCCGTCAACCACCCGGTGAGCCTTGTCGGAGCCGGAGCCTTCTTCTCTCACCTTAGTTAATTTTAAGCTATATAATGTTGGTTCTGAGGGATTGCTATTTAAATAGGACTAGGTCACGTAAGCTTCTTTTCTGAATTATTCTGGATTGCAGATATACGGCTACACTGATTTGATGGAGGGGTTCTAGTTCGAGTCGGAACCAGCATTCTGCAAAACATCCAAACCAATTTGAGATCAGTCTGAATAATTTACGCATGTGCCTTTACCTTTCCGGAGGCCTCGGTTCAGCTTGGAACTTTACCTAATCAGCTATAAATTTTGGCCGAACAAGTGTTTTTTTGTCGGTGTGTTGTTTCCAGTTAGATTGTGAACTCTCGATAATTGATTTGTCCATTTAATTTCTCTCAGGTTTGTGTTTGCTTTTGGCTTAGGGTTTGTGATTAATTGCAATAGCTGTTTGGTTTAGCGCCCTGTTTATCCCAAATGTTTGCAAGGTTGTCCTCTTTCGTACTTATGTTCAAGACAACTCCAAAAGAACTAAATGATCCGATGCCGGTAGTAGAATTTAGGCGTCTGCAATAATGCTTCTATGCTTTTATACTGCATGTGCTAGGCATCTTTTGTCTATGGCTGCATGACATATATTATTTTTTTTCGAGAGCAGTTAGGTTTAATAATGTGTTTGAGTTTATTCTGTTAAAGTTTGAGTATATATGGAGTTGCTGGTAATCTGTTGTGCGTTCATGGTAAATTCAAATTGATGGGGTTATGGCTTGAGAGCTTCGTATGGGCAAGGTCTTCACATCCATGCCTGCCCACCACCTGATGCATCCTTCGCATGGTTAGTTGAGCACGGTCGATTCCAAATTATGACGAACTAATAGAACAAATTGCTTAGGGAGTAGGTTAATATACTATTATGCTCTGTTTAACATTATAATCCACGTACTCTCTCATTTAAGACAACATGATAATGGCAGCAAATTATAAAACACAAGATGGAACAGCAAATAAAACGATAGCGTTGATTAATAAACATGAAACTCAAATGTTTATGCTTTAACTTGGATTTTTTTTTATATTGTGCCTCATTGATATAAAGTACAGGTAAGAAGAGAGTACCTGTCATTAATCTTCCATGTTGAGTGTCCACTCAGGTTGTTCTGGGAATTTTTGGACTTTCTTTAATTGAAGTTTGCAAACCTACCACTCTAATTCGTTGTAGTTCTGTATGTAGGATTTATATAGAATCCACCGATGCTGGCATTGATGTAGTTGTTGTTCCCTACAGTCTTAGCTCTGGACCAATACCGCCATATTTGTTCAAAAAAGGCCCTGCATGAACAGGCTTGTAGGAGTACTGAGTGCTCTTTTTCACATTAGCAACCCCCTTATTTGATCTGTTGTTAAACTCAGATCGCTTTTTTCTTGGTCCTGTGATAGTATGTAGACACGTTGTAAGGATAATTAGTTAACTGTAGACCCTAGTTCCGCTAAGCTATCTTTTTGCAGGAGAAGGAAGCCATCTTTATTTCTTGTTCTCACTTAGATTACTCTTTGCTTCTCTCGTAATAAAAAATTATTAAAAATTAAATTATAATAACTGTGAAATATTAAGATTAATTTAATAATTTACTCTAAAATTAACTCACTATAAATATAGATTGTCTCGGATATACTAACTATTCATATAGATATATATCTCGTATATATATATATATTATATGGAATATGTACGGTAATTACTAAACACCGGGGCATTTTCTTTTATTTAAAGATAACCTCCATAAACATGCAGACACACAAAAGCATGCAGCGACCTTATTCATAAATATTTTACAGGCAGGAACCCATGATAACCCCGGCGCGCATGAACATTACGTATCTACTTAA
>NW_019014683.1:353314-382106 GCF_000150535.2 Carica papaya | reverse complement strand
TCGCACGACTCTGCTCTGGGAGTGAAATTCCAAGGAGCAGTCCCTTTTCTGCCTCTGTTTCAGAGGTAGATTCCAGCAGCGATTTTCTTCTTCCACGCTTTATACGCACATAGTACTTAGATAATGAATCAAGACTACGTTCCGGTGGTGACCATAGAGCAACAATGGAAATTTATTAATCTCTTTCATCTTCTCTAAACTTTAACACACATGTGAGTATTTAGTATAATCTGACACATAGAAATTATAAAATATTTTTCTTTCGCGTTCGGTTTTCGGTGCAAAAAATCCTCTCTAGTTACATAGTTGTGTTCGATTACGCTTCAGTTGAGTTTACGATTCTACTTTGAGTTCACCAAATGATTTCTTAAGTTGTTTTTTTAAGTGATTTTTTGGAAATGTAATTGAGTTCCCTTTCTTTTGTGTGAGAGTGCGATATAACCACCAAATTTCGGACAAGTAAACTTAATCTGTAATCTTACGGGTTGGCGCAATTCTTCATGTTAATTATTCATATTTGGAAACGCAACATATTAGCTCGAAAAATGAAGAAGCTAAATAGAATATATATAAAAGAGAGCCTTGTTTTATTTCATAGCTTCATACATAAGAAGTCTTACATTGCATGAATGTAAGATTATTTATCCTTCCAGCTCTCCTTACATATTGAAAGTTCCACTCAGATTGTTCTTGGAATCATTGTGCTCTCCAGCATTGAAGTTAGCAAACTTACCACTGTAGTGCTGAGTGGTATCATATTTATGCTCATTGTAACAATCGTTCATCCGAGAATCGACTTTGTTACAGTTCCCAACAGTGTTTGCTTCAGACCCACTGGAAGCATTTCTGTTAAAAGTAGGCCCTCCGGTCGGGGTGTAACGGATTTGAGCATTTCTGTAGCCAGACATTTTCTCCTACTCTTGCTGATCACTTGTTTAATTCAGATGTCTTTAATTTCGAGCTTGATGATTTTTAATGGCCGTCGAGTGCCACCTTATATAGACATTTATGTAAGGACTGGGATGAGATGAGAAGCAATCCATCATTATCGGACTAAAAATTCGACTGATTTGATAAGAAATTCCAGGAGATAAAAAGAGGCATCTGAAAGCAATAAGCACTACCAACGCACTAGACATAAAGTTGTTACTAAAGCATCCGACGCACTAGAGGTAAAAATTTTGTTTCTAAAGCTCTCTATATTGGGGTAAGTTGGTTTCTTCTGGAATTCAAGAAGATCTACTACTAACAGTAGAATATATATATATATATATATATGAGTGTGTGTGTGTGTAATCAATTACATGCATTATTCATTTTGGGTCTTTTGACCCTTTTACCTCAATAGTTATTATTTCTATTGGTATATATCTATGTGTTCTTACAGAAATTACAATTAGCTGCTACAAAACTAGAAATGAACATTTTCAGAGTCTAATTCAAGTCTTTGTCAGAAAAAAATTATAGAAAAATTTTGCAGAAACTTGTTTTTCTTCTTTCCTCCAAAGTAGAGTATAAAGTAATATAGAATTTAGTTCGTAGAATCACATTCCTCGCAATTGGGATGAGCATATATCCTCAAAAGGGGGAAAAAGAAAAAATATCATGTTGGCTAATATCTACAAGCCGTTGTTCTTTATTAGTGCTTGCTATTTTCCGAATACTTGTATGCTCGAATTCTTTGATAGAACAGTTTGAGAATAGAATAAAACTACACGTGCAATGTTCGTAGCGTTGGCATGTTCCAGGGCCTATCTTTAACAACAATGGCAAGCATTATCTCCCCAGGCCGAAAACTGTTGGAGACAACAACTATCCGAACATTTTCCCTCACTAAGTCTTACAACACGCCTACACACCCAGTACTAAGAATTACAGAAGTAAATTTGCCAATTTCAACCAAGGGAAATGTGACTCCAAAATGATCTGGGTGAAAATCTCAACATGAGAGATCGATTAGATAAAGCTTGCCATGTTGTATGTGTCAGGACCCAAATTTCATATTGGTTAGTTTTGGAGATAATAACTAGTTTGGTTGTCTGGATTAATGAAAATTAATTAGAGAATAGTTGTAATTTCTGCTTTGCTGCTATTAGAGAAACTGATATAAAAGAGAAAGAAATGGAGATTATGAGCAGATAATTTTTGTAAACACAAATCCTTTTGAATTGAATCAGTCGTCTAGGATTTCTTATTCTCTTCTTAATTTTTCTTATCTCTAAATCTTCTGCTATTTTTTCTTATTCTCTCCAAATCCTTTCTTGTTCTTCGTTCATGTACTTCCAAATTCTTCTTTAGTTCTTTCTAAATCAGGACAGGTTCCTCGCATTGTGTTACGATCTCTTTGCAGACTTAACAAGGATCTGGTTGATAATTCAACTCATACTTTTAGTTATAGGGTAAAAAGAGAGCTCTGATGATAACAATCATCAGGTATTCCAAGAACACAAATAAGTTGGTAGACTTGATAAATATAATTGATTTGTTTCAAAATTTTGTCAAAAAATCATAGAACCAAAATTCAAAATTTGTTAATAATTTATTATACCTTGTAATTCATTTGTGCTTCTGGAGCATCTTATATTTTTCGACATACAAGTTTCTTACTCGGTTATGAAGTTCTTGCTGCAGTGTACTTCTTTTATCAGTTTCTTTACAAATATATAAGTTACTATAGATTCTCATATTGATTCTAATCAGGATTACGATATAACTTTTTGGGATTACAAATTTCAATTTGGTTAATTGAACTCATTAAACAAAAACTTAGCTAATAAAATAAATAAAAAGAGCCAGTAATTAGACAGATAGCAGAACATTCTTTTATTTAATTGCTTCATAGATAAACGTCTTACATTACATGAACGTAAGATTAGTTACTCCTCATGGCAGACCATGGGAGATTATTTCATATTGAAAGTTCCACTCAGATTGTTGTTTGAATCGTTGTATTTGCCAGCATTGAAGTTAGCAAATTTACCACTGTAATTCTCAGTTTTGTTGTAGTTACGATGGTTATAACTGCCGGTAATTCGAGAATCAACGTAGTTACCATTTCCAACAGTGTTGGCCTGCGTTCCAACGCTGCCATTGTTGTTAAAAGTAGGCCCTGGGACTGGCTCGTATGGTATTTCATATCGCATTGGCCTCCTGTATTGAGGTTACCTCCCGGCCATTGGCGAAACTCTCGTTGATCAGTTGTTTAATCCAAATCTCTTAATTCGGTGGCTCGATGAGTTTTAGAGCACCCCATCGAGTGCCTTATATAGATGTTTATCTTATGGACAGGGTAACAACTTGGGATGAGAACGAATCGGCTTTATATGTTGATCGTATCTCTTCATACATTATTACTATGTGATAAGAAATTGCACATGTTAACTTGTATGATTTTATTAAAAAACAAATTCCGAGTTGAGGCATCTGAAAGCCGCAGCCACTAGAGATAAGGCATGTCCAGTGGATATATGCTCTATACCACAATTGTTTTGGTATGCATCATGACTTACAATTAATAATATATAGTAATTTAAATTACAATAATATATGTTATAAACTTATATTCGTGTATCATCTTAGTATATTAATAAGTTAATATATTAACATTAAATTTCTTAAAATATAATCTTTTTTATAAGAAAAAAAAAGTTTTACTGAATTATTAGTACATAGAATTACTAGAATACAATTTAAAGAAGTCCATTCATGGTTTCAAGAATCCAGCATGCTTCCGTCCAGACGTGGTAGTAGTCGAGAACCGGAGAGCAATTCCAACGCCAAGATACAGTCTTAGTAGCCTTGTTCCTGAGCTCGAATGTTTCTTATACTTAGTGAATGTATTAGAAAAGAGAGGATTAGAGTTTATTACTTGTTCCACTTTGTTTTGGGAATTTTGTATTGAGAATTTCTACAGTGCTGTGCATGGCCAATCCCACAAACGAAGGTCAGAACTTGTCCTGGCTATCGACTTGCAATCAGAAATGGATCCTACGCACGTCCAATTTCCGAGTTTCGGCAGAGCTGAATTTTACTTTAGTAATTACTTCTTAGACACGGTTAATGAACAACCTTTTGAGTTGAAGAACTCGTCTCGCAGTAGACTGAAGTTCAGGAACCAATTTTAATGAACAAGAAGGGGTTATCCTAAGTCAAAGTTAACGAATTTCAGAAAAGTTACAGATGATCTCTAATTTACATTCTTCAAATGGTGTTTCGATTGCATGTTTATCGTTAACTAGTTTGTTATTTAATTTTGAAGAAGAAAATATGATTAGTTCGCAATAACGAAGAAAATTAGTAAAACGAAAAGAGACCTAGGAGCCTCGTTTTATTTAATTACTTCATACATAGAAGTCTTACATTACATGAATGTAAGAACACTAATCCTTCCAGCTCTCCTTACATATTGAAAGTTCCACCCAGATCGTTCTTGGAGTTATTGTGCTCTCCAGCATTGAAGTTAGCAAACTTACCACTGTAATTCTGGGTGGTGTCGTGTTTATAGTTACCATAACAATCGTTCATCCTAGAATCGACTTGGTTCCCGCACCCGACAGTGTTGGCTTGGGATCCATCGGAAGCATTCCTGTTAAAAGTCGGCCCTCCTGTTGGGGTGTAGCGAATTTGAGACCTGCGGTACCCAGACATATTCTCTTGCTCTTGCTGATAACTTGTTTAATTCAGATGTCTTTGGTTTCGAGCTTGATGATTTCTATGGCCGTCGAGTGCCGCCTTATATAGATGTTTGTGTAAGGATTGGGAGGAGATGAGAAGCAATCCATCTCTCTCGGAATAAAAATTCGACAGATTTGACAAGAAATTCCAGGAGATAAGAAGAGGCATCTGAAAGCAACAAGCACCATCGATGCACTAGAAATAAAAACTGTTACTAAAGCTCCCCATATGGGTCAGTTGGCTTCTTCTACAATTCAAGAAGCTCTACTACTAATAATAGAATATATATACATATATATATATATATGTAATCAATTAGATTTATATTCCATGAGAATTTGTGTGTATCTTGTTCGCTAGAAATAAAGGAAAAAACTATTAAGAAGACATATTAAGATGAGAAAGGAACCAATTTTTTTTCGTTTACGACTTAAGTAAAGCAAGGAATCTTCATATAGGGGGTGCAAATAACTAGCAAAGCAAAATACGTGCAGTAAAATCTGCTGTATATGCAAATATGTTCTTAGCCACTAATGATAAACTTACAGGAACCAACTTTTATCCATTCACTTAGCTGACTGATTTTGAATCATTCTCAGCATGTTTATGTGTTGTTAAAGTAATTATAATTAAATTCTCCATAACAAGAAATGAATAACTTCAGAGCTCACTTCAAATATTTGTCAAAAAATCATAGAAAAATTTTGCAGAAAACTTGTCTTTCTTCGTTCCCATACAAAGTATGAGGGTACTAGAGACTAAAGTTATCAGAATCATATTCCTTGCAATTGGGCTGAGCATATAGATATATATATATATATATATATATTCCATGATCTTTTATTATAGTGCTTGCTATTGTTTGAAAGGAAATAAGATTCCTTCTTATCCCAAAAAAAGCCTAATGGGCATTGGACTGTTTTCAACATTTGATCACTCTATATAAGGAGCTAGCTAGTGAAGCCACCTTCAAAACTAACCATACACCAATAAACCCACCGGAGTTAATTAGCGACAGATCAAAGACTCGGTCCAATGAATAGACGAAAGGAGCAGGCTTGGAGACAAATGCACGAAGAAGATGAAGAAGAATACGAGACTGACTACGATTATGACTGCGAATACGACTATGGCTCTCACTTTCGGCCTGCTCCAGGGCCGGTTTTCAACAACAATGGCAGAATTGCTTCCCAGGCCAACACTGTTGGAAACCACAACTTCGTTGACACTTCCATCACTGGAGCTTTCAATGAAATCACACACCGTGATACCAAGAATTACAGCGGTAAATTTGCCAATTTCAACGAAGGGAAGTACAACAATTCCAAGAATAATCTCACTGGAACTTTCAACATGAGAGACTGATTAGATTAAGTTTACTGATCTATTGTAGTATGATCTCTATTGCAGATCTATTATAAAGAACTTATGTCTTGTATGTCCGACACCCTTAAATAAACAAGGATCAGCTTATATATATATATATATATATATATATATATATATGTATATTTATATATACAGGCACACAGATGAGACCCTGTTAGGTTAGTTTTACATATATATATATATATATATATATCGGCCATAATGAGGGACACAAGCAGCAGACAACAGCTGATTAGCAGCTTAGAGAATCTGATGCAGGGCTCTAAGGACTAACTTAGTGATTAACCAAGCCATACACCTGGTCGGCATACACATATTATGACAAGCATGCTTATATAATTTGAAGCATAAATAAGTAGAAAAAGAAGAAAATGCTTTGTAAATTAACTAAGTAACCTTCAGTTAACTTAAAGCCTACTAAAACAGGATTAGACACTGATACAAGCATCACACAATACATTATCCTCTGGTATAAAATCAGAGATATGTACAACACACTGTTTATTTTTTGGTTGACAGCAAAGATTGTCAACCCTTTAACAATAATATATATATATAGCTAGTAAATATATATATAGATAGCAAGCATATAGATATATGTATAGCAAAGATTGTCAACCCTTTAGCAATAATATAGATATATATATATACATATAATTTTTAATTAATTCTGGTTCTTGGCCTTTCCCTCGGAAGGGCTGATAGTTTTTGTTAAGGGCACATTAACAGGCTGTTCTCCCTGTTTCCACCTTCCAACCTCGTCGGCGATAGTACTTATCTTGCAGACATTACCTTCAGGGTCACGAAAAACCAACTCACCCTTACCTTCTCGCCGTACTGAGCTGGAATCATCACAGAATATCTTGTAGTGATCATTCTCAAGGGATTTCTCATCTAGAAGCTTAGTTTCAGACCCAACATTGTTGGCAGCCATGGTTTCACAGCTCTCCCTCACTTTGATAATCACAAGTACAGAACTTATTTTTCTGGCTTTGCTTACAGTGATGATTCCAGTTTTACTAACCAAGCAAATGCTTGAGCCTTTATATACGCATATAGTATATATAGAGGATTGATATTAGGGAATAGTGTAATCATTATTTAGTAGCAATCTCCAACGTTTGACGTAGCTAAATTTGCCACCATTTGCTCATAGTAGTCAACCTTCCACCGATGAATGTCTTGAAATTTGCGTATGATGGAGACAAACAATACAACATATTAATGCTGTGTAAGAATGGGTGTGTGACACATGTATAGTTAGTGGGTGATTCACATATTCTTTTCTCTGCCTCATCTAATAAATCGGTGGATAGCTCTGATCGGAATTACTGAGGTTACTGTTAATAACTTGGTTCTTGATTTGTAAAACTGCATGATTGTAAGACTAATGACAAAATTCATGTGTAGGTTTCGTGGACTACCTTCTTTCATACTCTGTAAAAGGGTACTTTTTTCAGGTGGGTGCTAGGCCATTTTTCAGCCAAAAAAACATAAGAGGGGAAATTATTTCGCACGTGCAAAAGAAATTTTATTCCACACGTGCGACTTGTTTGAGTTTTAAGGGACTCTTCATCCCTAAGAGTGTATGTATATGAAAATAATGAATTGATGATTGCAGTTATCAGACCACATAATCCACGCTACACTACGGTTCCGTTTTCTTAATTAGCATATAACATCTAAGACGTAATTAATTCATTACTATTTTAATATTAAAACTGAATATATTCTAATTTTATTTATAATTTTATTAGTTTATAAATTCAAGTTAAATTATATTCATTTATGTGTTTCTTGTTACCGTGTTCACGCCAAGGAACTTACCCTAAAAAGTCATGATAAATGATGGTTGAGACGAGGTTCGACATTTTTAAACCACGAAACACTCAGTTTTCATTTCGGTTGTAGGTGTAGCTAACCCCCTATTAAAGATATGACATATAAGAAATAATAAAAAAAGAGTTCAAATATAAAAATTTTCATTAATATATAAATCGATTGTATTCTGACACTAATATAAACACCAGAATAAGCGATACTTAATGGATTAAGAGCATCCCCTCGAGTAAAAGTTTCAACAATCGGTTGACCAATACACTCAACATGTTTGTAGCGATTCACATGACATCGTCAAATGATACAAAATCTTGAATAAGAATGTATAACGTACTAGAACGCTCTTATTGACGATCATTTATTCTAATAACATCTAAAGTTTCTCGAACAATGTAATATCTCACACCAATTAAATCTTTAATCATTCTCCCTCTTACTAATACTATAGAATATTTTTGTAAATTACGGCCAGTATCGAATATATAAACAGTGATTTCAAATTTAGAAGTTAATCGTACTCTATCAACTTTACGTAAGGTAGAGTTTGATTTTTTAGAAGTGATAGTGAAAAAAGTTGATAGATAAGTCACTTTTATTGTCACTTTACAGAATTGTATATGAAATTTTTTGTCTCGTATGTTATTTTATATTATGTTATGATTATATTATATAAAAATCACGAATTTATTTATTTTTTTGGTAAAAATCGTTGAAAAGCAATAAAGAAAACCCATCGAGTAAATAACTAAGCTAGCAAGTATAAAGATTTTCATTAATACATAAATCAATTGTATTTCGACCCTGATGTAAACACCAGAATAAACGATATTTAATGGATTAAGAGCATCCCCTCGAGTAAAAGCTTCAACAATCGGTTGACCAATACACTCAACATGTTTGTAGCGATTCACATGACATCGTCAAATGATACAAAGTCTTGGATAAGAATTTACAACGTACTAGACCGCTCTTGTTGACGATTATTTATTCTGATAACATCTAAAGTTTCTCGAACAATGTGATATCTCACACCAAGTAAATCTCCAATCATTCTCCCTCTTATACGTATATAATTTTGAACTTTAATAACCAAGCAGAGATGTGCAAGGAAAAGTAAAAAGAACGAGGGAAAAATGATGACGGTGTACGTACGCCATAATTAACCAGAAAGCAAAAAGTGAAGAGCAGCGGCGGGGAGAGTAAAACCCTAGGATGAGCGTTAAAACGAGAAATTTATACCTCCCCCGAAGTAACCGTGCGCTACGCCACAATTACACCACAGAAAATCTTCTCTTAACGTAATACAGCTAGCTATACATATATATATATATATATACATACACACACGCACGCACGCACGCACATCACACGTGCAATCCTTTGGGCCGAACGTAGCCCATTTATTTCTCCTCATGGGCTTGGGCCTGATTTAATTAAGGCCTCTCAACATATTTGATTAGTGTTAATTACTTGGATCTTGACTGGTAAAATTGCATGATTCTGGACTAGTTATCTACACGTGCGAAAGCAAATTTATTTCACACGTGCGAGGTGTTTGAGTTTTAAGGGACTCTTCGTTCTTACAGTGTATATAAATATAACGATTGTAGTTATCAGACCACGTGGTCAGTTCTACGCTGCCGTTTTCTTCTTATTTATTATTTTATTAGTTTATTAATTTGAATTAAATTTGTGTTCCTATATATATTATCATTTAGAAATTATTTATATTATATTATATTATAATTGATATTTATCTATTATTTATTGTAAAGTAATAATTTTAGTGGTAATAATCATCTTAAAAATTTAAAGACAATGAAATTTATTTAATATTTAATTCTTTTTATTATATATTATTTAAACATTATATATGACGTCATAAATAGCATATATCGTTGTCAAGTAAAGGGACCCAAATCAGATTAACAATTATAAGCATCATCATTATATTATCTCGTACAAATTACAAGGTGCATGTAAATAGTAATCAACCTAGCAAGAAATACAAGGTCCTTTCATATATATATATATATATATATATATATGTATGTATGTATGTACCGGGCTTCATGGGATTAACCTTTAATTTACCAGTACAACATCAACGATGCTCTTATTTGCACACAGAAGCAGAAACCAAACAGAAGACGACTGATTAAACCACATGCCGGAGATAATTACACGACAAGAATTATCTCACCATTCTTTATTCATATTATATTAAACTTTATTTCCTTAACTTTTTTAATATATAGTCGTGTAAAGAAATAGCTAGTGGTGGTATGGAGCTGACGCAACGTAGGAGTATGGACCGGTAGGCGCCATCTTCTGATCAGAAGCAAATGGTGGAGCAGTAGAAATTGAAACGCTGGACCCCTGCAGTACTGGGTGTTGGTTAGAAACAAGTAATGGCTTAGGATGAGCAACCCCATGGATGACGGCAACTGGGGCTCCGCTCACTTTCTCTGCAGCTTTATGAACGACGGTCATCTTCGGGTCTCGTCCATGACCGGCCATCTTCTTTTTTCTTTTCTTCTCTTAAAGTCACTGAGTGGACTCGAAGTAAGATATGTTTTCTTTGCGTTGCTCCGTATATAGATTCGAGGGGTATATATATAGGGGAGTTGTGTTTGCATGGTGAGAGTTCCAGCTTCTTACGCCATTTTCCTACAGTTTTGGGTGCTGTTAGACGTCATGCTCCAACTGGCAAATTTAATTGTGTAAATACTCGTAGGTTTCCATGCGCTGAACGCATGAGATTAGATTGAGTTCACATGCATACTCTTGGGGTTGAGTTTGGTACGTGTAGTAATAAAAGTATTGACTATATGTGTATACATATGTATGTATGTATAGACTATAGTCGCATGAGACACGTACGAGCATCTGCTTAAATGCATAATTTCTTTTGGTTGCGAACAGTGATATGTATATATTCATCGTGAATCTCACATGGTTAGACAGACAATCAACACGAGCACCTTCTTAAAAAGCACGATATATATTAGCAGCTAACTGGTATTTTGTTAGTAAAGCACCTAGAGAACGAGCTTGTTGAAAAGCACTTTCCAGGATTACCTTGTTCAAAAGCATTCTTGGCATATATACAATATTTTTAGAAAAAAATATATATATAAAACGCCATGAAAGGGCAAAAGAAGCTCCCCTCCCAAAAAAAAAAAACGGCAGAACACAAAAGGCCTACAAATGTGGCTGCTGGGATTCGAGCCCAGGTCTCCACGGCCACAACGTGGAATTCTCACCACTAAACTACAGCCACTTTGTTGAGAATTTTTCTTCTTCTTGAAAAATTTATCATATCAATCCCTTCGAAAATGATAAGCAAGTGCACTTATCATCCCCTAAAAAAAAGGTAAATGGTATTATCAAAGTATCATTTTGTTTATCTCAAAAAAATAATGATAATGATAATATAAGAAAAACAATAATTAATTTAATTACATTATTAACTAATAATTTTATTGATTTGGAGAGTATCATATTTTATTTAAATATTATAAGCTTAAATTTTAAATAATAGTAATTAATTTATAATATTTAATTTTAAAAAAATAAAAATTTAACTCATTATTATGTTAATTTTAATAAATTTATTATATTTTTAAATATAAAAAATTTATATAATAAATAAAAGTATTATTTATATATTTTAGAATAATTACTCGTTTTATTTGCTTTAATTTCACCAATATATTTATAAATTAAATTTTTATTTTATTATATTAAATATTAGAAATTGACCCATGTTAGATTATAATATATTTATAAATGGGTAAGATATACATTTTTAATAAAATATGAATTTATAATATTAAAATAGCATATAAAAGTGCTAATCATTATACTGAGTATATTGTTGATGACTGTTTATTCATTTACATACGCATTGTGTATATATGTGTGTGTGTGTGTGTGTGTGTGTGTGTGTATATGTGTGTGTGTGTGTGTGTGTGTGTGTGTGTGTGTGAATTGATAACGTAGCAAACTACATTTAGATAAGGTGTACAGACAGGTATGGATAAGTGTTGGAAGCAGATAGCGATTGGACTATAAGATTAAGTTTTACATTTTCATATTGAAAGCTTGCATTTGCCTTGTCGTCCAAGCTCCACTGTCGTTGAGAAATCAGAGAATAGAATTATCGGTTATCCTGCACAGAAGTGGTTTATGCAGATATGTATGTACACACACACACACACACATATATATACGTACGTACATATATATATATATATACACAGAAGAATAAACGTATTGAAATGTAACCAACAAAATTCTTATGATTAAATAACGGTTAAATCAAATGTACTTAGTTCAATAATGTGAAATTTAGTGTTTAATTTATATTAAATTAGTCTACTTTAAATTTATTTAAAAGTTATATATTAAAATTTTATTAAAAATATAAAATTTATAATTTTATGAGTGTATTATAAGTCAAGATGAATAACTTATAATGTTCAATTTTTTAATATCGAAGACTTAATTATATTAGTGGGTTACGGTAACCAAATTAAATTAAATTTTTACAAATTTATTATTTTTTTTAGTAAAATAAATATTTCACTAACATAAAGGAGTAATCCGTCCGAGAAGGGGCTCGCGTCTGATTAGCTAGTTGGTAAGACAATAGCTTACCAAGACGACGATCAGTAGCTGGTCCGAGAGGATGATCAACCACAACGGGACTGAGACATGGCCCAGACTCCTGCATGAGGCATCAGTGAGAAATTTTCCGCAATGGGCGAAAGCCTGACGGAGCAATGCCGCATGGAGGTAGAAGGCCCACGGGCCGTGAACTTCTTTTCCCGAAGAAAAAGCGATGGTGGTATCCGAAGAATTAATGATACTACGATAACTAAATTAAACCAACTCATAACAAAGTCTTCATTAAAAAATGAAAATGGGAGTGGATACATTCTTGGAGAATATTAGTAACCCAATTTTATCCTTACCCACTTACCTCAATACGTATATAAATATAGATATATTATATATATATATATATGTATGAAATTAAGGAAAATTCTTATCCTTGGGAAAATATATTAACAAATTACCTTAAACATCAAATTGACCATTCAAAATAGTATGAGGGTAACAGCTTCCAAAATTCTCTACACATGGAATTGTCAATTTTAGAGCAAACATAATTAATTACATTTAAGAAAGTAATTACCTATTTTTTAACATACCTTTTTAGTTATAACATTGTCTAATTAATTTAATATTTTAAAAAAAAAATTATACTGATTTTTGCATTTAAAATTTATTTATTACAATTTAGGAAGGATATTTCTGTACCAACTGAATTACCCAAATTAGTATTACCTTAAAAATCTCTAATTAATTTTTTAACCTTAAAATACTCAAAATTTTGGGATAATGGATAAAGACATAATCTCTTATGGTCTATAATTATATATATATATATATACACCATTTTCCGCACCTTAATCTTCAGCTCTATGCTTTATATCTTATCTCCTTCTTCACGTTAATTCTCAGCCGACTTTATCGTCTTCCTCCATACTTCTGCCTGGGAGGATCTTAATTTCTTTCGTCTGAAAATCTCCCGGCCCGTCATGCTTTGTTTACTGGTTCGTCGATGGTACCAGGAGAATATATATATAATTATACACACAATTTCCGCCATTATCGATATATGAACAACCTAACGCAGTTCTGTCAGCTTCTTGTTTTCCAGTCAGTCTCAGTTGTAATCCTCTATTGGTTTTACAAGTTTTCTTAATTTTCCCTTCTCGATTTTCATCGTCGAATCCGGAGATTTGATTGCTCGAAATTAAATTCTCTCTCCGGATAATCGTGTTTGTTTATTCGGAATTTTACTGCGAGAATCGGTAAGGAGCATTTTCCTCGTCGCCAAACAATCCGCCGTTGGGCGACCAAAATTTCTTGGATCGGGTTCGGGAATTTCTAGAAAAATGGTGAAGCAGGGGATTCAGCTGACGAACTCGGTTTTGGAAAAAGACGCGCGATACGCCGTGATTACGGACGAGAAGAGAAGGAAGAGAATGCTGTCGAACCGCGAATCGGCGAGAAGGTCACGGCTGAGGAGGCAGAAGCAGATCGAGGATCTGGTCAACGAGATTGCTCTTCTGAATAGAAAAATACAGGAGGGAAACAAGAGGTTTGATATCATAATGGAGAGCAATAAGGCTGTGGAGTCCGAGAATAACGTGCTGAGGGCTGAGAAGACGAGACTGGCGAATTATATGTTTCATTTGGAGATTATGATACTGAATAGCTGTATGCAGGTCGGTAGTTCGTCCGTCGCCGGCTGCTCCTGCGACGGCCAGTCATCGGAAAAAATGGCGTCGCCGGAACTTTGCCGGGTACCATGGCAAGTTGGGGGTGCGACACAGCCGATTATATCCCCTGGGATCTTCGAGTTTTAATGAATTACTAGTCGTAATTTAATAAAATCGTCAGGATGTTGATGATGATGAAACCAATTTTCTCAGGTTACATTCTTCTGGTAATTGATATGACGTGTCGCTCCTTGTTTGGTTAATACCATAAAGAATTTTCATCATTGCGTTTTATAAATTCAAGAAATATATAAAATAATTATGACATCATTAATGATAATTATAAAAGACTCGATATTAATTAATTACCAAAATGAACATCACACGTAATGTTAAATGACAAAACTAATTATGTGATTATGCCACCCGTACTATCATTAATTAATTAAAGATATAATTAATTAACCATAATCACAAAGGACTTATCAAATTTCTAGATGCGTCTTCTTTGACTTTTTCTTAAAAAAATACAATTAATTAAGTAATTATTTTTTAAATTATTTAATTTCTGTATTTAATATATATTTTAAAGCCAAAACAATGACTTCAAATATTTATAGTTTAAATATCTATAAACGTTTTTCCGCATACAATGTATAGATATAGTAAACAATTTAATATAACTTCTCCACTTAAAAAGATTTACAAAAATTTTAACTACTAAGCTTACATGTTATTGGTATTGGTATATAGATATAGTAATTAATTATATCTTATGAAATGCTACTACTCTAATCGGATCTCAAAATGGGCAGCTATATATAATAGTAATATATATATATATGTATATATATATATATATGAATTAACATCAAGGAAAATAAACCAAATGGGCAATTAGAAGTTACCCATAAATTGGACTAGTAGATTGAATCTCTTCTACACGTTCTTTATTCTGCTAGCCAAAGAAGCAACAAAATATTTTAGAGAGTAACATAGGATGAAGTTCGTGCCTTGATAGTGTGTATATGTGTATATATAGATTCTCTCCAGGCACTAACTATTGATTACGTGGTGTGTGTATATATCTATGTAGGTTCTGTCCAAGCTTTCACTGATGATATACATGGCGCAAAGCATAAAACACTTTTCCACTAATACCTAATTACAATTACAACATAAAACCTACATATGCATTTGCTATAATCTACTGACACCAACATTATAAAAGCATAAATCAAGAAAATTCACTTACTCTAGCTTGAAGTACTCAGCTGACAAGTAGCCCGAGAGGAGAATTAGTGCTCGGCTTCTGCCACATGCACGCGGCTCATATTCCAGAAGGCTACTTCATGTTCAAGAACAGAGAGGAGCACCACTTCAGTCTTTTTGAGAATATCACCAGAAGCCTTCTTCAGCCACCGATCAGCAATTTTTTTGAGGGAAAAACAGTACTGTCCAAAATCGCGGTTGCCCCATCTTTGGCAGGTATCCAGTAATGGCGGTGGGGTTTCGTTACCATCTTCTAAGCAGTGGGCAAAGCTCTCTTGGTACACAGATTCAATTGCCCAGAAAGCTGTAATGACAACAGCATATTCAACTTCCTTGCCCATCAAACTCTCCAGAAACCTGTGTGAGTTTGGGACCCATGCATTAGCTCTCAAAATGATGGTACCAGACCAGGGATCTCGACAACAGAAGTTTTAGCAAGGGTGCACATATATTAACACATAATTTGCGTCCAAAAATATAGCTGGGAAATGCAACTTTTTGCAGATGCAAAAGTTCTCATCCTAGCAAATAGGAACACTGCCCATAAAAAAATAGTTGGGGATCAAAAAACTAGCATCCCCTTAAACAGAAATGTGTGGCCCTACCTTAGATGCGTAAGACATGAATCCCAACTATGCAAATATGAATGCATATAAAAGATAGCAGGGCACATATTTGGAGACACAAAAACTGGAATGCATACCACTTGTGTTCTTAAGATAAAGGCACGTCCCAATGAACTAGAATGCATATCAATTGTGTCCGTAAGATAGAGAGACATAAGACGTTCATCCCCACACTTGATCCTGTTGACAAGTTTTTTGTAAGATGAAAACCTAGAGAAATGGTGTTCAAGGCCATCCTCTTTTCACCCGGAAGTTGGCTTCAATCTCAAATTTGAGGTGGGTTCAAAATGCAATGACTTACATGATGGGACAAAGAAAAGGACATTCAATACAAATACATGCTGAACTAAATCTAGAAGGACAAATATGCAAGGCATGAAGTCATTATGTTGCAAGACTTGCCGATGCTAAAATTCTAAGGGTTGTTTTTTTCCCCCGGTGCAGCTCTCATGTCATTTGGGCTCACCAATTATTGGTGTGTGTATTATCAGATAATCCGGCTACATGGAGTGTTGTTGCGTAAATAAATTATCTACTTACTTTGCAAAAAAATAAACTGAATTAGTCTTTATGTGAACCAAATAAAATGGTTATGTAGAACAATAATTTCTAAAAATTATAATATAACGACTAAAACGCAGTGCCAAAGATTAATCTTGTTCATTCGAATTAAAGTAACATTATTGAAGAATTATTTATCTAAAAAAAAAGATTATTGAAGAATCATTTTACAAACAAAACTATCATATAGTTACGCTAGAAAAATCTCATGTGGTTACCATGTTAAACAAGGATCAAATACATATTTGTCATTCAATTCTAAGTTAATTCCTAGTTCTGATTACCATATTAGTCTTATATTACCAACCCATTTTGAATTCCATTGAAAATGGAAATTCAATATAAAAGTGCTGGTAAACTCAATCATAAGAAATTGTATTCTAATTATAAGCAAATATAAAATTCAAAACTAAACAAATGCAACCTTAAGACACTTAAAACTATATATGTCTTTTCTTCTTCACAAAAATGTTGTGGTCGCAAAAAATTAATAGCTATTAGTCCGGACCCATAAAACATGAAAATGCTGCAAACATCAAAACGAACACAGCAAGGAAAAATGAGTTCTACAAGACTTGTAAATTCATACTTAACTCAACAAATATGAGAACTAATTTTCAATTTGTTCTTTGCGAAATTTATTTAAAATTGTTTTCCATTTAATCTATATATTGACTAAATTCTAACATAAAAAACTATAAAGCATGATCCATAATCAAGAAGAACATATAAACACTGCAATTTTATTTTGAGACCTAAAACAGGGAGAAGGGAAATCACGTATGAACCTGCAATAATCTTGGGTTGCCTTTCGGGGAGCAATTCCCGAGAGTTCGATTTCCCATTTGGAGGCTTCATTTTTGAACCACCGAATTTCATCGTTAAGAGCAGCCATGGCTCCTAATATCACTTCCATATCACTCGACTCATCCGACTCCTTACAGGCCTTCATCAACACACTCGCCGCAAATGCCACGAATTCTCTCACGAATATGTAATCTTGTCCCTGAAATTTTCTCAACCAAAATAAACTAACCACAAACATAAGAAAATTACAGTTGGCTTTCAAATGGATTTCGGAAATCAAAGCAGATGCGTACTAACTACCAGCCATGTTTTGAAGCAGTAGAGATCGACGGAGCCATCTCTGATGCTGAGGATGAAAGGATGCCTCGTAGCTCCTATGTAGATCAGTTGGTGCTTCCTCAGCCACGAATCGATTATCCCGATCTTCTCCATTTCTTCCCGCGTTTTGCTCTCCATTTTTCTGCTCGCACTCCAGTTCGCCCTACCTGAGTTAGCCGGTCTCTTCTCTGACTCGGGCTTGAGTTGAGCAGACTCTCTTATGGGGCCTAGTGCCTTACACATGGCTTACATGCGCTGAAGCCGAGCTACGCGTCAAATAAGCCAGCCGTGTATATCTGTGGCGGGCTCCGCCCATTACGTGACCGAACCCAAGCTTGTAACTTTCCTCCTCATACGACGTCGTCTAAGGTATTCTAAATAATTGTTTTTTTTTTGGGCTACAACTTGAATTTTGATTCTTATTGGGCCTGAAGTATCTTTGTGAATTATACAATGGTGTAATTGGTATTCTAGATTTTTTCATTCAATATTTTATTATTATAAAAAATTTGTCATATTATTTATAATACACTAATAAAATAATAATTTTTTAAATAAAATATAAAAAATTTAATTATTATACCGTTGATAATTATCTCATTAATTATTTAAAAGTAATTTACTAACCAGACAAACTTTAATATAAAAATAAAGTAAATATGAGGGGAAAAGAGAGGAAAAAAACGAGGCCTAATACGGCACCGTGCGGATGACACAGTTGGTCTGCCACTAGCTCTTCTGGTAAACTTGGAATGTCGACATTGTAGACTCATTAAGATTGAATTAAAGGCTACTATTTTTCTACTCGTCAATTATTGCAGAAGCACTTTACTACATGACTTGTATATATTTCAATATATTTTAGTTTTATATTATGATTAATGTGCATGTATAATATAATATAATATGATATAATATATATATTTATGTGACAATTTAATTTACAAAGTTAATTAATATTTATAAATTATTTAGCTTGTGAATTTCAACTTTTACATACTGTATCTATTTTTGTTATATATATATATATATATATCCCTTAAAAATAATCCCAAAAAAAAAGTATCCCTAGAAAAAACATATTATGTGTGTGTGTGTGTGTATAAATATATGTATGTGTATATATATATATATATAAGGGGGGTAGGATGATGGAATTAATGCATCATATGTAGACATACCATTTCATGGTGCATGATGACTGTTATTTTTAGCTCGTATTATCTGCCTCTTTTGGCAGCCTCACCACATTTTTCCAGTGCGTGAATAAATTATTAATTTCCTATGATCTACCTGAACTTATTTCTACGTCGGGAATGATTTGTTTTTGGACTTAATTCCAATATTAATTTTAAAATGTATAATTAGAACACAATATATTGTATTTGAATTTTTAAAATTCAAAAAGTTCATTTTTTACCTCAAAAATTAAAATTAAAATTAAAATTTTGTCGTAAAAGTATTTAAAAAATAATTAAAAATTAAAAATTCTAAAATATATATATATATATAGATGTAGAACGGCTAATCTAACTTGAACCACCATTTTCATAGAGAAAAATAAAAATTTTAACTGTGTAACTAATAAATAGTTAATAATAATGAATTATATTTTAATTATGTGTACTTAAATTAATATGAAAGTGGATTTTAAAATGAGTGAAATTAAGTGAAAAATAAACGTGACACAATTTTAATAATTTTATCGGGTTATGCCTCTACTCGGAATCAACTTGCTCAATTGCTTAGTTTAGTTAAATAATTGGCAGTGTAGATACGAGACAAGTTTAACCTGCTAGAAGAGAACATTTCACTATTTATACTCTACTACCTTTTGAGTGCAGAAACATATTCACACAAGCGTGTAAGTCACTCCTGGTCAATGTCTGTTGTCTCCGGTGCTGGTGTCTTGAGTCCTGTTGTGGTTGTCAATATGGACTGTCAAGAAGATGAAGTGTTAGTAAGAAAAGTCTATGAGATGTATCATAAAATCTCAAGGCTAGAAAACCTCAACCCTAGTGACCATGTCAACACCCTCTTCACTCAACTTGTACTTACATGCATGTCTCCCTGCCATATTGATGTTACCAAGCTGAGCAAAAGAGTTCAAGACATGAGATGTAGGTTGATTAAGCTATGTGGGAAAGCTGAGGGACTTTTAGAAAGCCATTTCTCAACTCTCATAGGATCTCAACAGAACCCACTTCGCCACATCGGTCTCTTCCCCTACTACACGAATTACCTCAAGCTTACCAATCTAGAGTTCACCATGCTCGGTAAAGAGTATTGCGATGGTCAAGTTCCAACCAAAATTGCCTTCTTAGGATCTGGACCTCTCCCTCTTACTTCCATCATCTTGGCCTCTCAGCACCTGAAGACAACAACTTTTCATAACTATGACATTGATCCATTGGCAAACTACAAAGCATGGCAGCTGGTTTCATCAGATCCTGACTTGTCGAAACGAATGTTTTTCCATACATTGGATGTTATGGACTTGTCAAGTCAGGCTTTGGAGGAGTATGAAGTTGTTTTCTTGGCAGCTCTTGTAGGGATGGGCAAGGAAGAGAAGACTCAAATCATTGATCACTTGGCATTGCACATGGCCCCAGGAGCCTTCTTGTTGCTGAGGAGTTCACATGGAGCTCGAGCATTTCTGTATCCTGTTGTTGGTCCTCATGAGCTTCAAGGTTTTGAGGTTCTTTCAGTTTTTCATCCAACTGATGAGGTCATTAATTCAGTTATTGTTGCACGCAAATGCCTAAGGCCTGTCTTTCCATTGAATCAAGGGTTCAACTCCACTGTGTCACCCAGCAGATGTTCTGAGATCCAAGGTTTCAAGTCCTTAAACCAAGTGAACATAATTGAAGAATCAACAATTAATGAGAAACTCTCTTGAATCCTTCAACCGGCTGCTTTAAAATCTGCATGTGTAACTCGTAATTTCAAGTTAATGTTTGCATAATAAGCTTCTTTTGTTTTTCTTCTCGTCAAGTAAACAAATGGAAGAACAATTCTCCAGGGAATTATTAATTGAAATAAGCATGTGGAGCAAAGAAATATTTTTACATATCGGTACCCATAACATTGATGTGGTTACTTCGAAGTAAAAAAAGTAGTGGTTATGTCTGTCTAGTTGGAAATGATTCCCATTTAGTTTGTCATTCAAAACCTGTAGATCTCAACAAGGGTGTCAAATAAGCTCAAAGCTCTTTTTTTTCATGATCAACAATTCCTAGCAAAGATTTGGTCTTCAACAATTTCACTAGCCATCACTTCAATTATTTTTTAAGTTCTGGTCAGACAATTTTTCCTCTCAGACGAAAAATGATTACTGTTCAAACCATCACTTGAGAGATGATTATTGTTCAAAAAATCTAGATCAGCTTCTATACTCCAAGCCTTGCACTGATGAAATGGATAGAAATCACTATTTCATCCCCATTAACAGATTTCACTATTGAGTATTTGGCAGAGAATCAGCAAAATTTTTCAGGGAATAAAAGGCAGTGTTACAAGACTAATTCAAGTTGCTTTACCATATTTGTCTCAATACACTAGAGGATATCTAACTTGCTACCACTGTGCTTATAATCACACAATACCCAAAACCCATGCTTCTTTCAAGATTCAAAGTCATTTCACAAATCAGTATATTATATAACTTGGCAGACACTCCTGCTGCTTTACAAGGTGATCCAAAGGAACCTGAAACTAATACACAGCCAGATAAGGAACGAAATATTTTCTCTAAGAAATAGATAATGAATAAACTAGCCAGCAATATTAGGAAAGGGACTATCCAAAAGGATATTTACATGAAGATGTCATATGTGCAGAAAATTGTAAAGAGAAGTGGACAAATCAGAAGTGGCAGAGTTTTTCCCCAGCATAACCCAGCTCTCCTTTTCTTTTTTCTTGTTTCTTTTATCTCTTTTCTGAGACAACATAACCAGCTCTCTTAAAGTGCTAAGAACTTGACTGTGAGAAAATTTGCTAGAATGTGATTAAGAATATTCCCCTCATTTACTCTCTACAACTGACACCCTGCATATGTTGAAATCCCATACACCAGAAAATAATTGAATCTCTCCTCTAATGGGAAGCACGGTTTTGAAGGCAGACAATAGAAGTTCTAGAATTAGAAGTTGGAATAGTGTGGAGCAAAAAAACATAAAAGGCGGAGATAAAACTTGATAAGTAACTTCCTATTGTCGATTTATTTCATGAAACTTGAAGCTTGGAGTATTTTTAGACTTGAACAAGGTCGTTTTATTGATCCCTTGGAACTATAAACAAAAAAAAAAATGAAGCAGAGAAAATAATTTATGGCAATAAGGCCTAAATAATCAAGTAAAATTATTGGTAACAAGAACAACACAAGTTGGACATTCTCCTAAACTCGTCAGGCATCCTTCAGAAATTAGAACCTGATTGGTTAGCATTGAGTTCAGTCTTAATGATTAAGTTGCTTGTGCGCGGAAATCTGTGGAAATAGAAATACAGTAAAATGCCTATTAGATTGATGCTTCCTCATCTAGACACTAATGGCAATAATTTCAGGATTTTCTGTGCTGTCTTTAAGGGGGTTTTCGTGCAGGACTGAAGCCACTTCATTAGCTTCACAAGGAGAGGATTGTGCCAAAAATACTGAATTATGCCAAGAGTTCCAGGTTTCTATGCAAAAAGCAGCATTCCTGTGATTGGACTTGAAAAGGGCATAATATGAATGCAAATCACCATGTTAATATGGAAACCTTCCTATTAACAGAGAAATGTAATTGCTGTTGATGGAATAAAAAGAATTGAATTGCAAATATCTAAACTCTTAATTGTCACATGAGTTGCAGAAACTGTAAAGCCTATTACCTCTTAGAACTCTTTGCATATAAAGCACAAAAGAAGGAAACCCTTGTATGGTGTAAAGAAATTGTAAAACATGAAGATGCTGGTAAACAAGATTGTGAATTGGATACGCTTGCTTGACTGTATAAGAGCACAATGTTAACAAAAGTGATGTTACGTGATCCTTCCCATATGATACTTGCCTATTTAAAAACATCATAGTAAGACATCAAGCATCAAATAGATCTGCTCAAACCACGTTCCGAACCAAGAAGAAACAAACTACAAATTTCATTTTATATTACCTATGAGGACCTCAGATTAGAGACTGAAAGGAACAATGTACTTGAATTAGATCATCACTATCATGGTCAGTTCTTCTTAATAGAACTTCCAAGCAGAAACAGAAAGAAGTGGAGTACCCTTCCACCCAACAATAAGGCACTTTCCATTCATGTCAAGAGTACAAGAACTCCCACAATTGAACTTTTCAGTCAAAAGTTTTGCTTGGTAGTGGGATGACATGCTCAGATCAGCCTCTAACATTCCAAAACGAGCAAAGAAAGCCCTCCAAACATCAATATTCACATTTCGGATCTTCCTTTCATTTCCTTCAGCTGCCAATATATTTCTGATTCCCTCGCCAAAGTATCTAGATTCAGTAACCACCCTATTGACATTATCTCTTTTCATGCAAGCTTCCAGACAATCAAAATATGCACTGTAAAAGAAAAGAGCTTCAATGAAACGGCTCACAAAAAATGGTGAGTTGAGATTTGCCTCTACCTCAATAACAACCATTATATACGGACTAATCTTCCTGATGATCCTCATTAAGGCTTCTAACCGGTCTGGAACTACAATCATGCTCCTTAGCAAGAACTGAGAAAAGACAGCAACCATCTCCGTAGCATCTGTCTCAAAGAGATTTTCTTTGAGATCAAGAATGTCTGAGACCATAACTATCTTGAAAGAAAAGGGTAAGTTCATGCTCTCAGCAAAACTCCGTAACCGCCGACCTGTATCCTCTATCAAATGTTTTGAAGTAGTTCCAATAGCAGTTATCTTAAGAAGCTCAATAGGACCCTCTTGACGTGATGCAAGAGCTTGCATCAGGATTGCCCATTGGATCCCACTCATAATTCCAAGATCAATTATATGAACTCTGCTTGCCTCAGCCATATTGTCTATAATGGCTTGGATCCCTGCAAATTGGGTTATCTGTGCAAAAGGCATTGTTTGATGACATGCCAGGGTAGCAGGATTTGGGCTCATGATTGCCTCATCAATATCGACTTTCTGCACTCTCTCTAATCCCTTTGACTTGAATCTACCAGTCTCTCGATCAATCTTTTCCTTAAGGGCTTCAGAAAAGTAGTAAACTATACGTTGGACTGGAGTTCCAGTATCAGAAGACAAGCTATCACACTGATTCAGGAATCTCTTCGCACGGTCATATTCTTGACAGCCTACTTTCTCTGCAGAAGCCAAAAGAAAACCAGCTAGCTCCACATCTTTGATTTCCTCATTGGAAAGACCAGAAAAAGATAGATTAAAAGGATGGCTGACCATGGAAAGACCATCAACTATTTGGGAAGAAGACTGGATGAAAATCTCTCCTGCAAACCTAAAGATTTCTTCAGTCGAAAACTTTTTGGTTGCTCCCTCTGTATTTGCCGTATCATTTCTTGGCTCAATAATTCGTCCTTCCCCATTCAGCCGCTTGAACCCACTTCTGTAGTTGTTTAGGAGCTCAAGTGCGGGGAAAGAAAATTGAACATGCTTCTCCTTCTTGGGTTCAATCACATCTTGGATTCCACCAGCAAGCTTTACCATCTCCTCAAAATATGCTTGGATTGGTGGAGAAGCAACGTTAAAACTTACACCATCGAGTAGTCTAAAATCTGAACATGACAGTTGTTGCTGCTGTTCTTGATCATACTTTGTGACTATAAATCCATTGTCCAGTGATGACTCATCTGGATGGAATCCATAATCAGAACCGAGCGAATAAATATCTCGAGACCTTTTGCAGGCTTCTGTTCCATATTCCAGACTCTCAAAACCCTGACTGGAAGAACTAAACTTGTCTTCAACTGCACCGGAGTTGAACCCCTCCATAAAGCACATAACATTGGCCATTTGAACAAGCTTACTTACAGTCTCGTTTTATCTAATTTTGTTGAGTTTATAAACTGATATACTAAAATTAAATGACCAATTTGGTTAGTGATCAATAAATAAAAGACAAACAAGCAAACAAACAAACAACAAGAACAGCCAAGAGTTTTTATTTTTTTAATCAAAATTGCTTAACCTCCAAATAGAACCGTTCTTACACAAAGTCTTTACAGAACCACAGTCACGTAGATGTTGATGGGCTGATATTATCTAGGTGGCCCGCTAATAAAAATATGGAGTTAAACAGTTCTCCGGGGAGAAAATTTCTTAGACATTCTATGAATTAAATAAGAAATCAAACAATGCCTAGAACGGAACTAAAATAATGAACATGAAATCTAGCTGACATAATTCTTGGGGACATTTTTTAAATCTGTAAGTTCCTAAGAAGTTCCGCCAATCAAGAATTGTCCAACAAACTCGAACAATCAGCAATAATAACACAAGCAAATAAAAGATGACACAAAATATCCAACTTAGCAAGTTAGTATGTAGAACAAGAAACTAAGGTCTTTGGAAACAACATCAGCAAGCAGCTTTCAACGCAGAACAGCCCAGCCCGCCGTTGAAAGAGCTTATATGACATATACATACATATATTAAATACAGCATTTAGAACAACAGCCAAACGGATAAAATACGGGCGTAAGGACGTATTCGCTTACCAGAAACAGAGGGCTGAGCGGCAGGACTACTGCCGGATCCTTTTGAATTTTTCTACTTCTCACTGCAAAGTTACATTACTGTAAATCGCACTGCAAATTCAACACGAGGCCGATGATTGCCGTAACCGGAATCCTTCTCTCCCCCCATTCTTTCTCGCGCCAATTAGTTTTTCGATCCCTTAAAATGTTCAAATTGGGCCGGCTCATCTCAGGCCCAATTCTAATTTAAACTCCTGTAAGAAAAAATTACTTTTCATTTTCTGATAAAAGTAAAAAAAAAAAATTACCTCGGTAAATTTGAAGTGAATTTAAATTTAATCACTCACTGTTTATTATCCAATGACCAATCGCCATGTCATCAACAGCGCATCACATGACGTGTCAAGTCAACATCCGGACTCCTCCCTGTTTCTTTCTCCAGCTCTACAACATTTATATTCGTACCGGTGACACGACGAGCACTCCATCTTCTACGTCTCTTTCTTTGCTCTCTGATATTTTCCCCAATCTTCTATACTGCGGGCGTGTTTGTATATACAGTTTTACATGCACAACCGCGCATTTCTATAGAGATAGAATATAAAACCAGAGATTTAGGTCTTCTGATCGGATTGGAGTGGTGTTTGGTGGAGGATCGATCCTTGCTCAAATCGTTAATCAATGGCGGAGGACAAGTACAATCTAAAGAATCCTGCAGTGAAGAGGATCCTGCAGGAGGTCAAGGAAATGCAATCTAATCCTTCTGATGATTTCATGAGCCTCCCTCTCGAGGTTTGTTTTTCAAAACGTTCTCTCTTTTCTCCCTTAGAAAAAGTTGTTATTGTTTGCAATTGCTCGACTGAAACAGCAATAATTGGATGTCTGAATCGCTAATGCTTTCTCAATTAACGGTTTATCTGCGCTTAATTTACAAGATAGGCAATCGTACATATTGGCTTCTGGATCGAACTAGGGTTTCGAAGTGCAATTTGGGGAATATCTGTTGAATCATTGGAATTGGACTTTGGGTTTGAATTTTGTTTCTGAAATTCATTTACATATTTTTTCTGCGTTGCGGAAATGGGAGGGAACTTCATGGGGTTATCTTACGGTGTTTATACTGATTAGCGCACTACTGGGAATTTTTTTCCAAATTGGAGGGACATGCTGCATATTATAATGTTTCAAAATCTGCTTCACTTACGGAATTGAGATATAAAGAACTGGGGATTGTAGAGTTGACTTAAAATTGCTGCTGAATGTATTGGATAAGGCCTATGGGTCTCCCTTAACGGGAGCAAATAAAGAGAATAGGGGAACCACATTTAATTGAAATTTGGATTGTTTAGTTGGGAATTAGGAATTTCCTAAATTCAGTTTATGTTATACAGAAACTGAATGAAAAATTGATTTCTTTATTTTTCCGTTTCTATTTCCACTTACAACTTGTTCCATGTCTCACTATCCATCTTGCTAGTGCTTAATGTAATTTGTTTTCAGTCTGACTTGATTTCTGATGCAATAGTTCTATTGTTCTATTATTACCAGGAGAATATATTTGAATGGCAATTTGCCATAAGAGGCCCAAGAGATACTGAATTTGAGGGTGGTATTTATCACGGACGGATTCAGTTGCCTGCTGAATATCCATTCCAGCCTCCTTCATTTATGTTGTTGACTGTAAGATTTTCCTCTCTTTAAAACTTTATCATATTTATTCAAGTTAGACATGCTAACAAGTTTCATGCCCTTCTTTCAGCCAAATGGTCGTTTTGAAACCCAGACCAAGATATGCTTGAGCATATCAAATCACCATCCCGAGCACTGGCAGCCATCATGGAGTGGTAAGATGTCATTATCATTCATGCATCTAGATATGTATTCTAAAGTATGAGTAGATGGCTAGTCATTAAAAGTTGACCTTTGAATCAAATAGCAAAGACCTAAAATTATGACTTACGTCCAAGTGGTAAATTTGGCACTGACTTGTTCAAAGCTTGAGCTAATGAATAATACATGTTTGCTTCATTATATTATTGTTACTTAGGAGTAATAATGAGGAAACAATTTTTTTTTTCTGAAAAGAGAGGAAACAAGTATCACTCTGTGTGGTTCATTTACTTCCTTGTATGGTTTATTATTACTTGTTGCCAACTGGTGAATGATACACAACCGGGTAATCATGCTAAGTTGGCACCTGAATAACATATATCTTCTGTGAATCACTGAATCTGTGTATTCATTTTATCTTATACCTGGTTTACATATCATCATCATTGGCAGTGCGGACTGCTCTTGTGGCACTAATTGCCTTCATGCCAACTAGCCCAAATGGTGCATTGGGCTCATTAGACTACAAAAAAGAAGAGAGGCGAACCTTGGCCATCAAATCTCGTGAAGCACTCCCTAGATTTGGCACTCCTGAACGTCAAAAACTTATCGATGAAGTATATGCTTGCCCACGAATTCCTCTTCATAGTGATGTGGTTTTTAATTCGACATCTAATATTTTGGTCACCTGTCCATCATCTGCAGATCCATCAGTATATGCTAAGCAAGGCCCCCCCAGTTCCCCAACTTAGCTCCCCCCAGGGTTCTGATGAAAATCCAACAAATGCGGAGGTGTTATTGCAGGCAGATATGCAAAATGTTGGGGCAGCAGATGTGCAAGCACCTTCAGATCCAACAGTAGGTGACAGAATCGCTGAAGAAGTGCACGAGGCGCCTGCCAATGCTGAGGCGCCTGTCAATGCCGATCCCAATCATATGGGAGCAAGGGTAGCATCTGAGGTTGCCAGGAATCCAAGCAATCAGCCGCTGCAAAAGCCACTGACGAGGGTTCAGAAACCAGGTGATGACCGTCTGCTTACATGGGCCGCCATTGGCTTGACAATTGCAATCCTGGTTCTTTTACTGAAGAAGTTCATAAAATCAAGCGGACATGATGCTGTTTTCATGGATAGATCGTAGATGCTATATTTCTGTTATGCACCGGTTTGCAACTTACATAGCTACTCGGCAGCCAGAGAAGTGCATATAAATTCGAAGCATGCACTATCGCTGTTAATAGTATAAAAGCCGCCATTCATTTGTTTGCGATGATAATCATGTCTTATATCTACTTTTTTTTTCTAAGAGACGTGGATGTAGGATTCAAACTCAGACTCCTTAGTTATTTTACCGAGTGTTATATAATATGCGTCAAATATTCTTGATTATATATAAAATACATATCATTTGCCAGAGCATTACCACACTAGTTTTAGAAAACCATCCTTCAGTTTCTGACTAAAAGATAAATTTATCCTTTCATGCAGGTCTAACATACTTTTTCTTTTGT
>NW_019014683.1:339635-350822 GCF_000150535.2 Carica papaya | reverse complement strand
ATCTCCAGTTCTCCCTTTTCTTGCTATTTCCTATCTTTTCCTTCCTTTCCTCTCCTATTTTCTTCCTCCATTCTATATTTTCTTCCTACTTGCAGTACTTCATATTCTGCCTACATCAGTTGGTTTCTACAAAAGCAAAACTAGATATTCGAGCTTAGATAGTGGTTAAAGGAAGAAAAAAAATGATCATAAAAATCAGTCAAAACTACCTGCGAATGATTACTCCAAAAAAAAGAAAGATACCTGATAAAGTGGCTTTCGTTGTGAAGGAGGCATCTCAAAATAGTGAGAGGGTTTTAAACGGCCGAACCACCATCAAGAAAATCTACTGTGGGCTTGGTGTGGATTGTATGAGTTACACCACCAAACTTCAGCTTAAGCTTAAGCTTGTTCTCACCTCCCGACCCTTCCAAACTGGCCATTCTATCCCTGCAATTTTGATTTTCCACATTGCTGAGACTGCTGACAGGTTGTGTTGATGGTGGTAGAAAAATATAGCTATCTAAAGCCTCTGAAATATTGCGAGGACGATAAGATGAACAGCTCCTCTTCTTCTTCACAGCAAAGTGAACAGCAGAACTAGATATTTCTGAGCTTTCCATTGACATACAGCTTGCAACACCGATGTGGTGAAACAGGTAGAGAAAGATCAACACAATCCAAACACCGACTACAGCAGATCTTGGACACTGTATACCCCGGAGTAAATTCTCAAAAGCAAAAGCCACAGAGAGCTGTTACAACAATAATTTTCAGAAACCGAAAGAACAGGAGAACCTATATTTCATGGGTAAGCAAACATTAGAAAAAAAATCGTTACTTCAGTACCACAGGCTTGCTCAAGTTCATTCAGTTGGCTACCAAAGTGATATTCATTTCACTTCGCATTTGGGTTTTCTCAATTAACAAAGAAATGCTCTTAAATTCAGTAAAACAATTATGAACACAAAACAATTGCATGGGTTACATTAAACATCAATACCCATTTCGATTAAATGCCCATTATATTCCTAGTTACTCCCTACACTTAATTCTTCAATTAGTATCTGCAAGTAAATTACATCATGGTTTTCCTATTTGAACCACAACTAATCTCACCTCAGTATTTTTCTCTCGGGGTGCGATTTCTAATACCCATTCAAGAATAGAAATTAGAAAAGCTTAACCAAAGAATTCAAAGTATGAGTGACTGGAACAATTCTACACATCAACAAGAATACAAAATTAGATTTAGAAATTTGAAAATGGAAAGAAAATTAGTACAGAAGGGACCTAGAAGAAATCAACATGTACAAAAATTTGAAAAAGGCTGTAAATTACTAAAAGGCCAAACAACAAATTTGAATAGAACATCTATCAACAATAATTAAATATAAAATTTGTAAACAAAAATAAAATTAGGCACCGGACTGTAATTCCACTTTAGAATACCATTCTGTAACACTTGATGCAGAACTTCAAAAACAATAGAAAAAGAAAATCTCAATGGAAGTAATCAACGCAAACGCAAACAGATACACGCTTGGTTGTTTGGTCAACTTGTATGGCTAAAGGTAAAAAAGTGGAAACAAAACCAGCAAAAGTTATGCGGCCAAAATAATGAGTTTCCCTCCCCTTTTCCTCACTTTTTACAGCACTCAAACAGGAACCTCGAATCTACATTCATCGCCACTTATTCAAGCTTAAGAGAAGAAATAGAACTTGTGAAGTTCCAGATAGATACTTACCAGAGCGAAGAGAAGAAACTATAGCGGAGAAGAATAAGAAGTACAGAGTGAAGAGAAAGCGCTCGTTGTTTTTCAAGTTTATATTTAGGGTTCTTGAGGAGTGGAGCGAAGTTAATAGTTTCTGAGAGATAGTACATTATCGCATTTTGGGAATGGGTTTGATAAAGCACGTTCCTGTGACTGAGACTCTTTATCTCCTCCATTCTTCTCTGTATTTTTTATTTTTTTTTTTCTCACCACCTCCTGTAATCTCTGGCGAATCTTTTTTTCTGATAAGAGGGAGATAAAAATCATAAATGTGATGTGAGCAAGGCAGTCAATCATTGAACGGCCCTAGTGGGCTTTTGGCTCTGGGCCCAAAGAACCGCCATTTTCTCTCTCTCTCCCTCTCTCTCACCTCTCTACCTCAAGAAAAACAGAACAATTAAGTACAAAAAGAGACAAAAGCCAAAAAAAAACAATTAAGAGATCGCAGCGAGACACCCATGATATTGTCAGTGAAGAATTGTCGGTGATCATTCGATACTTGAACATGAGAATAGAGATCCATCGGTAGAGAGAAATCAGCATTCGTCAACCAATTAGTACATTTATTCATTTTTTGATAGACATGTTGGATTTGAATTTGTCAATCCTGTAATAACGAATGTTTGATCGCACGAACGAGGGCGGCATGTGCAGTAATACCGTAACCTTTCTTAGTGAATAATTACACTGCTAAAACACTATCTATTTTTAAAATGATATTACAGAAGCTAACATTACAAGTAAGTTGAAAACTATCGAAAACATCTTAAATCTCAACCTGAAGAACAGAGTATTTACCAATTTTCCTGCTGAAACTTCTCAGGTAAGCACCATCTTTATCTCTAATAAGTCTGACACAGCATGTAAGATTGGTTGCAATACGATAAGTATTATCAGAATTCACTTTCAACGAACGTCAGGGTTGTTATTTCAATTTATGGTGACATTAATTAAAATAATTTTGCTGAATTTGATTTCTATACTATAAATAATATTGAAATTTGAATGTGTATAGTATTAAAATTTTGATTAACTTTGTAATTATTAAGGGCTGCATTGAAAAAGGAGGAGAAAATTAAGATTTCCTCAAAGAAATTAATCTTGTAATTAAAAGTGTTCGTAGTTTGATTTCCTGGTTCCTTGGGGTTTAATGAGTTCTTTTTTAATTTTTTTTTTTGCTTGGTTTGATTTCTTGTTTGTCTCAAATGAATTCCAATAACTGCCTCAATCAAGCTACAAGCAACTCGCCAGAAAAATAAAAAGTAAGAAAAGCTGCTCTGCTGACCCAGAAGAAAATTACAATGGCGTGATTTTAAAAGCTATTAAACAAGTGAAGCAATGGCGAGACAGTTGCTTGTCATCTGCATCAACATATTATCCATGTCTGCCATGGGGTTAGTTCCTCCCTCGAAATCATCATCGCACGCGCTGTAATCTTGCAAAGCTGCACTGAGCATGACGCTAACTGTCCCGATATCGTGACCGACGAGTGCGTCCACGGCGTTCTGTAGATTGGACAGTGCGTCGTCGTAGCTTTCTCTGCAGTCTTCAAGACTGGAAGCCGTGGAAGCATCCTTGGTTCCTTCAGCAATCCTCGACACCTTGGTCACGGCCCGCTTTGTCATCTCATTCGTGGCCTTTATGGCGATTTCGACGAGAGATGCACGGCTGGGTTTGCCCGTCAAGAAAGGTGCAAGCGTGAGTTTGCAGAGTTCTGGGTGGTCGGTTTTGCTGCACACTTCTTTGAGTTCAGAAGAAGAAGAAGAAGAAGATGGTGACGATGATGGTGACGGTGATGGTGATAATGATAATGATGGTGACGGTGATGGTGATGGTGATGGTGATGGCGATGATGATAATGAGTTCCAAGACGAAGAGGAAGAAGATGGTGAATCAGATGCCGTCGGATCTTCAAATTCCAGAGAAGCTTCGGGCGAGGAGGCGTGTCCAGGAGGTGGAGAAGAGCAAGGTGAGGAACGATCACGTGGCACGCAGATGGCTTGTGAAGAGCCAACGAAGAAGACAACAATGGCGACTGTAATGACGACAAGCTGTGGGTTACTATTGTTAAGCTCCATGTTTGCTTTCTTATCAAGAGAATAATTTTTTCTGAAGAAGAAAAAATTATCTGGGCGATATATTTTCGCAGGAGAAGAAAGTGGAGAAATGGGAAATGATAAAGAGCATATAAATACGTAGTTTTTGGCATTAAAAATAGTCTTATGGGATTAGATCCGGTGTATTGGCTTTGTTTAGTTCATGTTGACTCTTAATTATCTCCAGCTATCAGTTCCATTTTTAGCACCTCCAATTCTAAAGAAAGTAAACTCAGTCTTGAGCCATTGAAGGGGCTGGGGCTGAGTGTTTGACTCGGTCTTCTGCTGTAATTTAAAGTCAAAAATCATTAGTATAGTTTCAAATGAAAAATTTATATTTAAAAATTTTAAAAATAATTTTCACTAAATTAATTATTTTTTAAAAAATAATAATATTTTTTATAACTATTTCTATTAAATATCAAATATTTTTTAATTAATAATTATTTTAACAGTACTTTTGTTCCGTACTACTATTTACTAAATTTTAAAGTTTATTTTTGTAATTTTTTTTAACAAATATTTAAGAATAAAATAATTATATTTATAAAATTTCTCATTTTCCTCTATTAATTTATTTTATATTCTGATACCCCTTTGTTAATATTATTAAAAATGATAAAAATTAATGATGATTAATAAAAATGGGAAGACGAGAATCCAGTCCAAATAAAAATTCATTTATATTTATTTCTAAATAAAAATGACGAAAATATTATTAAAAATAATAAATATTAATTTTTTTTGTAAAATTTTATAGGAATTTAAAATAATTAAAACATACGTGATTTATTTTGCGTAAATGAAATATGAACTGATTATTCTGACTTCTGATCTCACGTGGAAACATTAGCTTCGGGCATAACTTTCATCACTAGCTTCCAATTACAAGACAATCATTAATCTGAAATTTAAATTTTAATATTTAAATTAATATATATATAATTTAATTTAAATTTTTTTAATTATTATTTAATATAAAATTGGAGAAAACTAAATGGATGATAAAATTAAAAATAATTTTGAAAAAAAATTATGAAAATTTGGATTCTGAAGATATTTTTTAAAGAAAATTTAAAAAATTTATGTCACTAGTACGCTCAGTCAGCAGTCTCGACGAATCGGAGCGAGCCGCATGGCGAGGGAAGCTGATGCGATGTCATGCAGGAGGCCACGTGAGCGATCCTCGTGCCCGAGATCGGACAGTGCAGATCCGTTCTCGCACGCACAGATAGTCCGGATCCATTCCCTCCCCCAGACGTGATCGGACAGTCAGATTTAAACGTGATGAACGATCCATCTTCTATTTTATATTTAAATACGATCGAACGACCTAAATTAAATTGCGATGAACGGTTCAGATTCACTCCCTATTTAATCGCGATGAACAGTTCAGATTCACTCTTTATTTAATCGCGATCGGATAGTACAGATCAAACGCAATGGACGGTCAAACACCCTAACCGTCAAACACCCTCACTGAAGAAGAAGAGCCAGTCGCCGAAAAAATATAAAAAACACCTCCGAGGAGACCCTTCCCAATTCCCGTTCTGTATAATTCTCTCACTATTGTAATCATCATTTCCTTCTTTACAGGTTAACTGAAGCAAAACATTCAACTGTAAAGGTGAACCGGTGGAGCTGCTGTACCGGAGAACCCCGCTGCTGGTAAGATTCAATTTTTTATTTTTTTTTCAACAAACCGAGACTCCTTAACGTATTTTCTAGCAAGAATTGATACAAAATGGGTCGAAAACAGCCGATCCGATATAAACCGCCATCATGGGCGACGGTGCTGTCGCCAGAGTACAGCGGGAGCCACCGTGCCGGAGTTCCAGAATTGGCCAAAAAGGGTTCATAACATTGATTTTGGATTTTTGATATATTTTTAGATACTTGCAGCGCGTTTTAATCCCCAAATAAAAATTTACAGAACTCAGGAACCGCCGGTATACGCAGTCAATAAGTTTAGCATTTCAGGTATCAATTAGAGTAAGAATCATTTACTTTATTCTCTGTTATATAATTGAAATCTAATTAATAATAATAATACGGTATTTTGGTCAGTTTAAAAAATATTTATAATTAATTACAGGTCACTAATGGAGACATAACTGGTAATTATTCACTATTGATTCTGTTAAGTAATTTTACAGTTTGAATGCATGATAATTAATTGATTTTATAGTTTGAATGCATGTATTGCTTACTTTATGTGATTATGGTTGAATTGAGAAATTAGAAATTAAAGATAAACAGAAAATTGTTTGATTAAGTGAATGGACGAAACAACAGTTTTACTGGATATCCTGAAAGATCACGGACAGACCGGGTATATAGGTAACCCTACTATAAATGTTGCTTAATATCGGACAGGGTATCGAGATTTGGTAATTTAGCGTTCATACCGGACGGGGTATAAGGACAACCTGTATCACCCTCATACCGAACGAGGTATTGAAATTTAGTAATTTGGCACTCACACCGGATAGGGTATGAGAACGACCCATTAATTGAAAATGTTAAAGGAAAGAGTTCATGCGTTGTGGAGACATCGATATGAACCCTCATGAATATCAATAAGCTGATAAAAGAAAAAATTATTATTTCAATCAATTGCATATGAAATTGTAAAATGTGTTATATCATTATTTTTATAGGTTGTTTTTATAAATTTTATTACGATAAGTAAATAATAAATAATTTTATTTGTGATAAACAATTTTACAAAATTAAAAACTTCATTAATTGTTTTTATTATTTCTACCAACCTTCATTTATATGTTGGTGAATAATATGATATTTTTGCTGAATTAGTGTATCTCACTTTTTTATTAACCATTTCAGATCAAGAGAATCAGGATGCAGACCCCGATCTATAAAAAAGTTAAAAGTAGGATGCCAGTTTTATTTATTTTTCGATTATTTCTTTAATTTCTCGTATTTATCTCAAAAGAATCATTTCCGTAACTCTATTTTGTATTTTAAGTCATTGTGTAAAAAATGTTAACTATTTATTTTGTTTCTGCACTTAATTTATAATTTATTTCTTTTAAAATTTTCGGAGTCGTTACATATCTCACAAAAAAAACATTAGCTTCAGGAATAACTTTCATCACTAGCTTCCAATTACAAGACAATCATTAACCAGTTCAAGGACACTAAAACTTAGCCCACACTATAAAATGATTCCATACACAAACCCCATCAACACATAATAATATCCATCCAACTTAAATAACACAATAGAAATAACATATTTCAATCACATATGCGTGAAAAGAGTCTGGTTGATGAAAAGAAATCCAGTTCAACCAGAGGGATTATTGCGCTACTTTCATTCCCCGAGACCATGCAGAGTTAAAGAGCTAGCTAATGATGCTCCGGACTCTTCACGACAGTAACAGGGCATCTCGCGTGATTCACCACGTAATTGCTTACACTTCCCATAATAGCCCTGTAGAATTACATACAGAAATTCAACATGTTTTAGCTGGTGAGATGTGTCAATTGTAGACGATGTAGATCTATGAGACAAGCTACATCTTCGCTATGTTACTGAATCAAACCAGCATGTTTTAGCTGGTTTAACGAGTCAATTCTAGACCATGTTGACCTATGAGACAAGTTACATCTCGGCCATGTTTCCAAATCAAATAATCTTTTACGGAAAAAAATTGCCACAGTTGCAGAGACGGCATTGGAAAATGCTTTTAAGAAGTTAAATTTCTGTTACTAGAGAAAGAGATGAGAAAATTCCACAGAACACTCAAATAGGAAAAGAAGTTTAAGCTGATATCAAAATCATGGTCTCAAAAGGCCCATCAAACTTCAGCCAATTGCAAGACAATATTCAAAGAGCCTAAAACTTAGGTACAAATGATTAAGGCTATGTTCAGAATAAATCTTGAATTTTTACAGAGTTCATGTGGAAGTACAACGAGAATTCCATGAGAAAATTAAAAAAATAAAAGACCTCTCAGTAAATCTCAATTGGAATTGGAACATTGCATTTCAAACTCTTAGTTAAACTAGTTTTGGATTTCTAAATAAATTCCACAAAAATTCTTGATTTCTACCAAGAACAGTGTAAGAACGATTATCAAGTTAAAATGCAGTTCTGGATTATATCGTCGTACCTCTTAATTCCACCGAGTCCTCTGTTGCCTATTACAAGGCAGCTAAGAGGGATATTCTCAATGGCTTCAGTTATCTTATCGCGAGCATCTCCCCAGTAGATCTTCATTAACACCACAACCTGTTCATGTTCACCACATGGCTTAATCTTTTGATTGAGAATTTAAATGCTGTTAATTAAGTATTTTAGTTTATGGATTAGAATATAATACCTCTTTCTGCCTGGAAGCAGTGGTGACAATATCCAGCGCTTCAGGGTCAGGCTGAACTCCATATTTCTTCATTACAACAGGATCAGAGAACTCACTTAGAGGAATTAAAGCTGCACATATGACATTTGAGGAAGGTCAAACTAAGAACTAAGGTGAATTTTACATTGTGTTTCTCAATCAATGTTTCAAATTCGGATTTTATAATTCTTTTCGAATAAAGTCATACACATACACTAATTATAATACAATAAAGATAATCTCGAAACGAAAACACATGCAGGAGCCAAACTCGACTTGAACCTACAAATGTACCAACTATTCAGTGATTGATAATTGGGATTTTATAATTTTAATTACACTTCTAATATTCATTATTACACCCTATCACGTCTGTGTTAATTAAATCATTATCGGTTATGAAATTATTGAGCAAAACCTATTTTGGTGACTGTATAAATAAATCTTTTTAGCATATATTAATATGAAATGATTGTCTACTCAGAGAGAGAGAGAGAGGATTGAAGATTTTAATTACTCAACCAATCCTTCAATTATTGGCTCCCTAAAGTTGCTAACATTTACTTTCCAAGCACCAAGCCAAAACCTAAGTTGCTTGGCTACTAAAAAAGTCATATAAGATATCCTAAAGTGAAATTGAAACAGTTCAAAGTGGAGATCAAAAACAGGAATGAACAGAAAAGAAAATCACTAAATATTATAACCAAAGGCGATTATGAATAGTGATCAAACCAACAAATAGGCCAGAATTCCAAAGAAAAATCAGATAACCATAGCTCAAAAAGGTCAAACTCATGAAAAATCCAAAAGAATCAACATGTATATTTCAATTGATTCAGAATCTGGAAAGATTATTGTTTAAAAAAGAGGAAAACATCTCTTTTGTCTTTTTATCCTCAAAAAGCAAAACTCATTTTTTCCCTAAAATCGAACAGAAAGTAACAGCCGAGAGAAATAGTGAAAAGAAAATCACGAGAGCCGGTGGCTTCCCAGAGCTGCATCTCTCCTTCCTCGTAATTGCCCTCAGGACGCACCGTGATGAGGATAAGGTGATCTTTTTCGCGGATAAGATTGTCAACGGCCCAGCTTAGAGCTTTCTTGCTGCAAGGCGAGAAATCTACCGCCACACCTACTCTCCTCCCTTCCTCCATTTCTCTTTCTATTCTTCAGAATCCCTCTCTCTTTCTCTCTTTCTCTCTGATAGAATATGTACGTAGACGTGAATATATAAGGTAAATATATCCCTCAGACCTTTATATTTGGTAAATATCCCTCTGGAGCTTTGGCTTTTTTGATCTGTGTTTCTATACGAAGAAGAAGATCGCAAGCTGCGGCCAGCCTGAGGATAGAAGAAGAGAAGACAAAGTAAGTGAAAGTGCGCGCTGGGGCCCGATGGGGGATGGGGTTTTGCCATGTGTGATGCAGATGGATGATTTCAACACGCGTCAACCGTTGGATTTTTCTGTCTTTGAGAATTAGCGCAGAGTGGTTATTGATGGACAAGATCAGACGGTGGATTTGTATTTTAGTGGTCTGATGAGAAAGTGGGAACTCTGCGTCTCTCTTACTTTTCAATAATAAAATAATTCATGTTGTCGTTGCGTCCAAAAGGTCCTGACGATTAGAGCCGGTCACCTCCAGAATACAGGTTCGAGTCTGACTTAGGACAATTTGTATAAAATAAATTATTAAAAAAAAAAAAAAAATGAGCGGTCCATTTAAGAATATTTGATGCAGAAATACATTAATTAAGCCGAAGAGCAAGTGTGAAACGCTGCGTTTTGTTTAATACCATTAATAAACAAACAAAATAAAGTATCAATTAAATTATTGTCAATAACTAAACTAATTTAATCAAATATTTATTGTAAGATGACTTATAAATGGTATAATAAATATTTTTTTTAAAAAAGTGGTATATGTTATGCCATGAGGTTAGATTAATTGAAATTAAAAAATGACAAATATAACAAATAGTTCTTAATTTTTTAAATAATTAAACGACAGTGAAATGCGATGAACCGTTAACATAACCATTTTTGTAAGTAAGCGTGGTTTTTATATTTTTCACTTATGATCGATAAAGAGTAAATGACAGAATATAAAATATAGTTTTAAAAAATGTCAAAAAAAATAAGAATAAGAACAACAATAACAGACATAGAACGTGGTAAATGATTACTTATGAGATTTTTGTTATTCTTATTCTTCTTTTTTCTTAACTTCCACCGATTCTGCCAACTAGGTTTTTTATACCCATTTACTTGCTCATACAAACTATTATAATAAAAATCAGTTACGGTTACATCTTTGTACAATATTTCAAAAAGTTTAGGTACGTCTTTCTCATTGATGTCGTAGTTAGTCAAAATTCCCAACTTGTTGAGTGGCTTAACATCTTTATTCGAGCAAATCATACTCTTTATGAGCATGGCATAGAATGCAACGTGTTGTGTGGTGTCAATTGGACAATTGTCGAGGGCAGTGATGTTCCTCAAAAGACTTTCTGTGTATTAGTGCACTACTATAGGTGGTATTTCAAAAACTCCACTAACAAATTTTATATCCAACAAATTTTTATTGTGGCTTTTTTGAGCTTGATTCCTGAATCCTTCAACTTTGTTGCAGATAACAAGAAACTTATTTGAATGATATCTTGTGTTTGTTGTCGTCTGAGATATGTATGAAGAAAACAATGACATATCAAATCAAGTAAATGGCTCCCTTCTTGACTGAAATCTCTCAATAAAGTTGGTTGTCTCCTACAAAGTAATTTTTAAAATACTTTATAGTTTAATAATAAAATCATATTGTATACAGAGCGACTTAAGAAATATATAGATTATTGCGTATTTTACTATATTATCTAAGTAGAATCAACATCTCTTGATATCACACGAAATTAAATGTGCATAGACAAGACAAAATTATGAATTAGGAATATAAATGATTATCATAACACAGTCATAT
>NW_019014683.1:318971-336745 GCF_000150535.2 Carica papaya | reverse complement strand
TGTTATGATCAACATTGTGATGATATGTAGTAATTGCCTGTCTTATAGCCATAAATTTCCCTTAGATCAGTAGTGCTTACTTTTCAAGACGTGCACCTTATCACCATTGTGGTATAATGACTCTTATTCGTAAAGAAGTTTGAACATGTGAAGTGATGTTAACTTACAGGGTTACTGAAATTTATTGCTTTGACAAATACTTATATAATTTAATCCTCTGCAATTTTTTTCTGCAGGTCTTCTGGAAGATCTATGATTCACAAGAGGTCCAAAGTAGAATTCTACCCCCTTGGTGTTATAGGGGCCATTGTTTCATGGAATTATCCTTTTCACAATATTTTTAATCCTATGCTGGCTGCTGTTTTTTCAGGGAATAGCATTGTGATCAAGGTATTAATATAAGAATATCTTGAAGTCTTTTTTTTTATACGATATTTGTGTTTGTTAGAAACCAACTTTGCTGCATATTTATCTATTTTGCTATTCCTTATTGTGTTTAAGCATCTTTAAGGTTGCTGCTTGACACCTCATCTCTGCATTAGCAACTAAGTGTTGAACCTGCTTATAAGATGCATATGATGTACCATTAATATGCCTTTCGATGACCAATGTAGAGATTATTTTATTTTACTTGACCGGATTATTTTTCTTGTAATTATAGATTTCAGAACATGCAAGTTGGTCTGGATGTTTCTACTTCCGTATAATCCAGGCAGCTCTAGCTGCTGTTGGAGCTCCTGAAAATCTTGTTGATGTAATCACAGGGTATGTGGTTTTTATTGAACTTTTTTATATCCCTCGTGGTTGGTTTTTTATTTATCAGAATCACTTTTCTCTTCATAGGTTTGCGGAGACAGGAGAAGCATTGGTGTCATCTGCTGACAAGATCATATTTGTTGGATCACCAGGTGTTGGCAAGATGGTATGATTGAAGCTAACAGATTCTATTCTTTTTTTGGGGATTATTTTTTATATTCCTCGAATAGGATTAAGTTGCATTTTGTTTTATCTAAATTCCTTTGCCCTAATCTTTAGTGCATTAAGTATATGTGGTGTCAGTAAGCGAAGCAGCAGGATTATAATCTATACCTGTGAAAACCATTAGCATAGTTAAATCTTATAAATGATAAATGTGAAGGTACATTATGTGCACAAAAGAATAAATTGAATTTTGTTTGTCCTTGTTAATTACCCCTGATAAATTGGTTTTTTTTGGTCTTGTTGAAAGAGATATCTTTTACCTGTTCATTACTTCTTATGACAAAAATGGGTCACTGCTTTACCTTGTCCTCACCTTTTCTGTTTGCAGATAATGAGAAAGGCTGCAGATACACTTATACCAGTTACACTCGAGCTTGGTGGGAAAGATGCATTTATTGTGTGTGAAGATGTAGATGTCTCTCATGTATGAATACTTTGCATGTTCTAAGTTAAACATGTTTTGTCTTAATTTGTTAATCAGTATTTGTTGAAGAAGAATCCAATGAGTGATATGATTGGGTTTATTGTACATGATATATAGGTTGCACAAATTGCTGTCAGGGCTGCTCTTCAATCGAGTGGGCAGAACTGCGCTGGGGCTGAGAGATTTTATGTTCACAAGGACATTTATTCATCATTTGTCAGTCAAATAGTGAAAATTGTGAAGTCTATTTCAGCTGTAAGTACGAAACTTTTGATGTGTTTTAAATGAAAGATTTGTTCCCAGCTTTTTGTCAATTCTGTCCTCATAGCATAAGCATATGTAGTTGTATGTCCTAAAAATATATTTTTTGTCATGTTTCACATAATGTTCCAAAATGCTGTTTGATGTGTCAGTCTGAATAACTGATTTCCTCACCTGACAGTTTCCGATTTCAATTTTTATGTTTACATTCACTTACATGTAAGTTTAACAAAACCCTTTCTTAAAGGTAGAACTGTTAATAACAGAAAATCCCTACCCCAATAAGATTAGAGGTGCATGTTTTAGCCAGATTAAAGGTGTTCTCGGGGTTTATTTCCTATGTAGGTGCTGGTTTTATCCACCAAATAATTGACCTTCTAGCCCAAAAAAAGAAATAAAACATCATGTTTATACTTAAACTAAAACTAGGACTTTTATTTACTGGTATTGCAGGGACCACCACTGGCTGGAAGGTACGATATGGGTGCTATATGTTTGCTGGAACATGCTGATAAACTTCAAAATCTTGTAAATGATGCCTTAGACAAAGGAGCAGAAATTGTTGTTCGTGGAAGTTTTGGTCATTTACTTGAGGGTGCAGTTGATCAGTATTTCCCGCCTACTGTACTTATTAATGTGAACCACACTATGAGGTTGATGCAAGAAGAGGTAAAAGTTCTTTCTGCTTGTTCAAAACAATATTAAGTGGGCTTCATCCAATCATTCCACTTGAAATATGATTGGTTGCTTTCATGCATTGGAGCTGAACATCTTACACATATCTTAAAGATATGGTCCTTAACTTATTCACAAGATTTGAGGTAGTGATTTAATTTTTGAGTCTGGGATGGGAGATAATATCAAGAAAGTTAAAAGCTTGTAATCTAATTGTTGAATAACCCTTTCTAAATTTATTTGAATTTTTTGGCAAGCAGGCTTTTGGACCAATTATGCCGATTATGAAATTTAGTACCGATGAAGAGGCTGTAAGGCTTGCAAATGACTCTAGGTATGGGCTTGGCTGTGCTGTTTTTTCTGGCAGTCAGAGGCGTGCAAAAGAGATAGCTTCCCAGATACACTGCGGTGTTGCTGCAATTAATGACTTTGCATCAACTTATATGTGTCAGGTATGTTTTCCCGAGGATCTAGGTGCATGGTCATTTGAATTTACATTAAATTATACCAAGATGCTCTGCTTGGAAGAGATCCATACAAAGAATTGCTATTTATTGTGGCAAAGCTAGATATTAATTGACTCAGTTAATTTTAATAATCCCACTGGACCTAAGATGCTTTTTAAACTCTTCAGTCTCTGCCGTTTGGAGGTGTAAAAGACAGTGGATTTGGTCGCTTTGCTGGCATAGAAGGATTGCGTGCTTGTTGTCTTGTAAAATCTGTTGTTGAGGATAGATTTTGGCCATATATCAAAACAGTCATACCAAAGCCTATTCAGGTACAAACTTTGTAAACTTTGGGACATACGCATGTTTTTTCTTTTTATCTATTGAAAATTTCTGCGGTTATTGAGTTATAAAATTATAAGTAAGACCCACAATTTTGGTGCTTCAATTTACTGACTGGTTGCTTTTGTTATGGCAATTACAGTATCCTGTAAGGGAGAATGGATTTGAATTTCAGGAGTCACTTGTAGAAGCTCTTTATGGCTTGAACATTTGGGACCGACTGCGTGCATTGGTCAAGGTTTTGAAGCTCTTATCGGAGCAACAAACTCCTGCGGCTGGCCAGAAAAGAAGAAATGACTAAGCAGGCCAGACAGAAAGTGGCAATATGTCGAAGGTATGTTTTCCAAATCAATGGTTGGCTTTTTTCTTCTCTTTCCTTAATAGTTTATTCTGTTAAAATAATGTAACTGCCATTGGGTGGTATAGTTCCCCAACATTTTGTTTGTTTTGATCCTGCCGGAAATATAAGAATACTTCTGTGCTGACCATCCACTGTAGATGAGTTCTAACGCAACAAAAGAATTCAGAGCATCCAAAGCACCACCAGATCTTGACTTTCAGGTTATGGTTGGTATAAGTCAACTTTTACATAGATGATTATGGTGACTCAATATTTAAGTCTAGAATACTTGTACGTGGATGATTATGGTGATTCAATATTTAATTCTAAAATACCGCATAAGTTGTAGGGCAACGTGGGAATAGGCCAACCTGACTTGCCAAAAGAGGTTGCCAAATTTTAAATTGACGGAGACCATAAAAATTATGTCGAACTGGGCCATCTTAGAGGCCAACAAGGCTTTTTGGGCCACCTAGCCAGCTTGTCGTCGAATGCATTACGACGGGAAGGATGGGTCAATGGGTCAGTCTGCCTTGCAAATATGGGTTGCTCGATTATGACTGGGTTGGACCAGCTCACTATGAGTATGCTTATAATAACTGGGTTGGCCCACGCTATTTTGCAGAGTTACAGGGCTCTTTGGGCTAGCCGAGTAGGTTGATAGGCGGAGGTAGACCAAGGATGAGACCATGTTACTTGCCAAATGGGCCGTCTGGCTTTAACAGACTGGGAGAGGCCAGCCCACGAAAATTTCAGGCTGAGCCAGCCCAATTTTGAGGCTTCTAAGGCTTTTTGTGACATGACCTGCAAGCCTAAGCTATTTCGAGCTAAGTTTGAGCTACGTAAGGCTGGTGATATGGGCCCAGCCCGATTATTATTAATTTTTTTGAGTGTAATATTAATATTTAACATATTTCAAATGATGTTTAAAATTTTTATCAGTTCCAAATGGAACTTGATGAACCCATTTTGGTTGATCCAGCTCGTGAATAATCTTTTGGGCCAGGTCGAGCCCACTCCAAACTTGCTTGGATAAACAAAAATGGGCCGAAACTACCTGCCTAATTGGGCCACCCAATTCTAACAGGCGAGGGCCACTAACCAATGACACTTCATACTTATCTTAGTGCGTTTTGGGTTTTCTGGGCCATACTTGGGATCGTATTTGGGCCATTCTTGGACCATACTCGGGCCGTGATTGATCGGTTCTTGAGCCGTAATTGGGCCATTCTAACCAGGTAAGGCCAACCCATTCCACAAAAGCTTCTGCGGGAACCAATCATTTACAGGTTTCTGACTTATTGGGCTAGTCAGCCCAACACGGTCCACACACCTGGCCTATTTGCCAAGTAACATATGGTAATGCTCTAACGTGATAATCATTAGGTAGGAACGAATAAGGTCATAATTGAATTGCAATTATTTGGCTCCCAATTATGAGTATACCTTTAAAACTTTATTTCATTTTTTATTTTGTTGTAGAGGAGTTTAAAATAGACCTCTAATTAGGAGTTACTTTGGCTAAAAATGTAATGTTATAACATGATAGTACAAAAAAAGTTATTACATAAGAATTAATAACTAAAATAATTGAAGCTGTAAATAATTAAAATTCTCCAATATCATCTAAAAATTAATAAACTTTAATATAACTAATAATCTCAATAAAAGAATTCAAGCTTCTTCTAAGCATTAATCAAAAATTTATTTTTTCAATTTTAATATGTAAATTTTAACATTTACTTAAGATTTTTATGAACTTAATAAAGTTTACTAAAAAATATATTTAAATAATTATATTTTAAATATTTAACACTAAAAGCTAGAGAAATATAAACTAATTTAAAAAGTGTAAAGTATAATTTAACTCTTTAGGCATGAAGGCAAGATTACAGCATTTGAAATCTCTAACCAATATAATCTACCATTATAAAACAAGACTTACCAAGATCAATCGGCCAAAAATAAGCATTTAGTAAAAATCTATTACCAGTAGATCATTCCAATTTCAGGGCTCGAGTGATCTCCCAAGAGACTGTATCATCAGTCTCTGGATTTAGGCTGTTGCTACGTTCGCGACTCTGGGTCTTGCAGTTTACCAATGCAACCATGAATATCTCATTCTCCAAGGAAGAAGGGTACATAAACTGCTCATCCTGTAATGCAGGTTGATAATAGAAGCTCCATAAGGTTAGATTAAGCTATACTTAATTATATTATACTTTATTTTTCAATTTTTATCTTGTTTGTATAAAAATATAAATCCGATTTACATCTTGCATATGAAGAGTAAACACGTACAAAAATTTTGTTAGTTATCTAAGATTTTTGGCAAAGAATAAGAATAATATATCATGAACAAGAAAAATAAAACTATATTTTTAACGTCATCCTATAGAAAATTATTTTGTATAACATATACACACATAAAATCCCTGCCATTAATAAATTAACGAAAAACTTTAGGTGACAGGTAAAGTTTATGCAGAGAAGTTTTGTTTATCAAATTTAAAAACAGATATTAAAAAATATTTCTGACGGATTAAAAAGGGCCTCAGTATTCGTGTGAACTTATGCACATGTTTTATATAAATGAGTAAAGAATGTTTAAAATTGTTTATTTCATAAGTATAAACAGCTTTAGATAACTGTCTTCCAGTGCTTACGTTTGGTAACATAAATAGAAGGATACTTTTAGAAGCAATTTAAGAAAATATAGAATAAACAGCATACCCTCTTGACACCCTCTTAAATTATTATATATATATACATAAACAATGTAAGTAACAAAATTTTTATAATAAGTATATATTTTATTAATTTTTTTTTTTTACAAAAACATCTTATTTTTTGCAATCAGCATTTTATTCAAAAGTATAATTCTTTATTTTTTAAGTAATAACTTAATTATTTTAAGAAACTTAAAAAGCACAACTGCTTTGGAGAAACTGAAAATGCAATGGAGAATGAGAATTATTACCTCAGACAGCTCGCAGAATTCATCCGGTGATATCTGCAACAACTCCGTAGCAGTTTGACCGGTACACCATGCAAAAATTTTGGCAGTGTCATCAGCAAGAGCAATCTTCAGGTGGAACGTTCGCAGAACTTCAGCACTACAGTTATAGTGACAGAAGCTGCACTGAAGAACCCCACCGGGCATCTCGTTGACAAAATGACCGCAAACAGAATGTGAAAGCCTTGTACTGACATGACAATGATCAATTTGATCAAGCCTAACTCGACATATCTGTAAACATGATTGGAAAAATAAGAGATTAGATTTACCACTGACTTCAAGAAAGACACAAAAGCCAAGATTGTTTGTTGCGTGATTCAATAATATACAATTTCTTCTATGGTTTCTTTCTTTCCCTTCTGTTTAGTTGTACGTTACTGTATTCAGTGCGGGTACAGTTGGTGAATCAGCAACTCATCTAAATAATTTGTTCTGCAGTTCTAATTAACTTCTTTTTGTCAACAGATTATCATGTTAGATTAGCTAACTTGCTCATGAGCGAAGCATAAAAAAGTATAACGGAAAAAAAGATGTAAGAATTATGAAATGCAATCACGAATTACATTATCCAGATATCTATATGAAATCCATACGTGCATGCAGCTTGTCTGGCCGGAAAAAAGATCAGTAAGGCATGAAGACTTATGAAGACAGGACGAGTTTAGCAATGCTGGCAAGCAACTAAGGTTGATCAAAGCAGCTCCCCCATTCTTCTCATCCCATAATACTTCAAGGCTGTCAAGCAATTACAGAACTTAAAAGTAGTAGTAATCCAAGAATTTCAGAGGTCATAAACAGTCTGGATTAGCATCCGTTTATATAGTGAGAAAATTTTGAAGTATGCTCACCGATTCTGCTGTGTTTTACAGCATGTCAAACCAGATATATACACTACATGACCGAGGCCTATTCTTCCCAGTGACCTGAAAAACATAATATTTCTAAGTAGTATAAATTTAATGTTTTAGAATTTGGGGATCAATGAAATTCAATACCAAAATCTTGAAAAGTGTAGCTTTGCCCATATTGCTCCAGTTGTATCCTCAATTTTCAAAGAGAATATAACTCCAGAAGTATTTCTCGCCTGAAAAAGTTCTCTCACAACACCATACAGGCTGATGCTGGTCATCTTGTCACGAAGTTCAACAATAAATGACTGCAGAACTTTGAAAAAGTAAATAAAATCAGTATAAGTTATGAATGAAATGCACCAAAGCAGCTCTAATTACTTATCCCAAGGTTCAGACAGTAATGAGACAAGCTTAACTGTGATATAGCATTTAGAGCAGCACAAGAGTATCTGAAAGATGAAAGAGATCAAATTTCAGAGATATAGATGGTATATTCACCCGAAAAGGATAATTGCTGAAGTCTATGGACCCTTGAGAATCACAAGGCAAAGACACTTGAGAGACTCTGGGGCCCTGACTAGGGTCTATTGCACTGAGTAACCTTGATCCTTGGTATCGACTTTGGGTCAATGCTACAGAAACCTGAAGAAAATAGTTGCTGATTTCATATTTCATATAACAATGATTTTTATCATAGAAAAGCTGATGGACTTGCTTGTTCCTCATGTTGAATGACAGGCACTAGATATAGTTGTGTTGCACTACCATATTCAAGGCAGAATTCATCATTTGTTTCCATACCACTCTCTGCAGAACTGGCAATATATGGCCTATCAAGTGCAAGCATACTGCCAACACTGCCCAGGAGAAAAATAAAGTAATGAAGAAAATGGCATCATGAACACAAATGGGAGAAAAAAAGCATTGTTGCTGATCCATCCTGTACAAGAGATTACCTGAAAAGGTTTGCAAGGGGAACCTGCTCACCCCATAAGAGAAACTTCAGCCTGATTCCATCATTGTCAATAAGAGTAATCTGCTTCTTCTGTAAACCATCAATCTTTCCATGAATTTCCATTGAACCAATAGATTCAATCCTGCATACAAAACAGGAAAAAAATGGTAATAATTAGAAATTAAGTATCACTCAACACAGTATCAAACATAACAGAAGAACCATTTCCAACCATGTCTACTTCCATCCTTTGGTTCTACATTCTCTATTTATGTAAAACTTTCTAGATAGGGAAATTATTTGATAATTGCATCCATCTCTGAACTAAAGAATCAACTGTCAGTTTAAGTTGTCATCTGTTCCATAGCTAAAAGCAAAGACTGTAGCAGTTGTAGATGTTGATGCCATTACCACTTCAGGACAGTGTCAAAGTATGCCCCAAGGTGAAAAGGTCATCCTATGTCACGTGCCTCATGGATCTCCACATATGTGTTTTGTTGGAACCCCAGTTCTCGGATGGCTATTTGCACTCTAACGCATTTGACTTGAGTCATTTGCATTAGGAAACTTGTTATTCTGCTTATTAGATTGTTAGTACCCATGCAAGGGCTACTCAACTAGGGTGTAAGGCAGAAAATGGATTTTAAGAAATATTCTTTACTTAATTGTTTGTTATTAGACTCTTATTCACTGTTAACAAATCCTCTTGTTTTGCAATTTTCTCTTATTCTTGCTGAATTGTTTTTCTATCTCTCTTAGTTCTCCCTTTTGTTCGTTCTTATCCCTTTCTGTCTCCTTGTCCTACATCAAAGTTATAATTCAATGTTCATAAGAATTCATAGATCTCACAAATGGTATAGAAACATCTTCTAGCAAAAGATTTAAAGCAAGTAAAAACATATGATGCCAAAATCAAATTTGCGACAGCAACTATAAGGTTGTTGTTATACGTTTATAAAGCATGTGACCCAAGATCTTGCCTTGCATATAATGAGTATGAAGCACCGTCATTGACAGCATCAAGCGAAATGGAAGAGAAAGAATCAGAACAAAACTGAGCCCCTATTAGAACTGCATCATCATCCTGATCCTGCAATATAGGAAATGAGATAATTGTTTTCTTCATGAATATTACATATGCCAAAAACTAGAAACCAGCACAGAAGTGGTCCTCCTTTCAAAATTTGACAAGCTAGATTACATTTCCAATAAAACTTAGGCTAAAATGAAAAATATAATTGATGCAACAGTTACCTCATCTAGCAATATCACAAGATATTCTGTGGGCAGAAGCCGTGAACTACTAGACCCTTCACGGGCAGTTCGAAGATAGCATCCAGTGAGCAAAACCTCCCTTCCTTTTTTTAGAATACCATTCTCAGGATCCACTAATTCGTAATATCTTCAAACGTAGGTTAAATAAACATGAAGCCAAAACACATTTAACAAGCTGAATCATAAGTGCAACCAAAATATAGCGCGGTCCATGGATAAATATGAGTAAATTCCAGCAGTATGACTTCAAATTCAACAAATGGAAAGTCATAAAACATAAACACACATATTTAAACAAAGTAAGAACATGTTAGTGCAATCCTTAATCACCTGAAAGATAGAGCTTACCTGCGATGGAGATAAAGATCAATGGTACTGGAGCTCCAAAAATCCCCCACCGTAAGCATGTAGATGTTTGTACCTGAGGAGGAATTTATGCCACTAACACGAAAAAAGGATTTGCCTGAAGTATGTTAAATTTTAATGCTAGAACTGAAACAACCCGTACCTGGAAGAACAAAAGTATCAACAATAACAACTTCCAAAACACTACCTAAGGACAAGAAATTCTTCTCATAAATGGAGTCAATGGTTACTGTATTTGGAAGCTTCGTTCTGCGATGATTCTTCTTCAATTGATTTATCAATTCGGGTCTCTTCTTCGGTGCACCCACTCTGTGTTGTTCATTCCAGGCCTTAAAAGAAAATTGACCAAAACAAATCAGCTTTCCATCATTACCAACAGAAGAAGATAAATAGTCTACGGACGATTGCATGGAGGATCAACTCGATAGAATAGTGGTAACCAAAACTCCAAGAGTTAAATATGCTGATAATAAGTTGGAGATTCATAAGTTGAATTAAGAGGAAGTTCGAAATAAATCGCCAGATCTTCTATTTCTTTTCCCGAAGTAAGAAATAAAACTGAAATTTGCTTTTATAACACCGAAAGGTGAGATCATCAAGACTTTGATATTTCCTTCTAGTTTCCTGTATATTCTCAGCAGCCAAAAAGAGCAAAAAACTAGGAAGCTAGATCCAGATAATATCAACTACAAATCAATAAGAAAATTTTCCAAATACTCTATTTCTTTTCCCATAGTAATACATAAAACTGAAATATCAAAAGTTGAGATCACAAGGTTTTAGAATTTCCTCTTAGTTTCGTGCATCTTCTCCGCAGCCAAACAAAGCAAAAAACAGAGGCCAGAAGTAAAAAGATCAAGCACCTGAGAGAGATCAGAGAGCAGAATAGCGGCAGTCACACCACTAGAATAAGCAATACAAGTCTTGAGGATCCGAGACGCTATCCAACTCCACCCAGGCCCACTGGTCTCGGCTCCATTTCCATTCTCAACTTCTCCATCTCCTTCATCTGTCGGTGCAATTACCGATCTCGCGTACTCAATGAATGCAAGAAACGGATCTTCCTCCTCTCCATGATCAATCTCCATAAACGAGCCACCGACTACGTGATTCACTGAATTATAGTCTAAACCTTAGGCTCACTGTGGCAGAACAGGCGGGCGACTATGGGAAGCGAAATTTATGTGACTTTTTGGCGCGGCTTTTGAAATGGAAAATCTAAGATTAGGTTTACATATTTAATGAGAGGTCGGTTCGGGTTCTACCGTCGTGACCCGGAGTTTTGGAGTTTCGGGTTTGGACCATTATTTATTCACTGATTAGAAAATAGAAATGTAGGATTTTGAGTTGAATTTTTTTTTTAAAAAAATTACTAAATGTATTTTCCGATAGTTAGAAAATGGTGAGAGATAATTTTCTTTTTACATAAAAAATATTTTTCAATTTTATATAATATATATATATATATCTTTGATTTATATCTACTTCAATTAATTTGTTTGTGATTTTTTTTTGTTAATTAGTTTGTAATTAAAACAGACAGAGTATAAAACACAGATAATTTGTTTTTTTTTAAAAAAATTTTAAATTCACAATATTGATTATAAATATTAATTTTTTAATAGCATCTAATAGTAATTTATAAATAATAATTTACCATTTTAAAACCCATTAATTATAATTAATATTATATACTTTGCCTTAAAAAAAATAATATTATAAACTATTTGAAGTCATCTACCATATATCCAAGCCAAATTACAAAAAAAAAGAACTAATAATAAGAGAGGTCTCTTTAAAATACAGAACCTCCACCTTTCAAACAAAAATCCTTCCCCCATCCAGAATACCCCCTTCCAGAATGCCTTGAAAGGGGGGAAGCAGAAAGAAATTTCAAAGCCATGACAAACTTGGTGAAGTGAGTTGGAAAATCAGCTTCTCAATTTGGCACCACCACCCTTTTCAGAAATCCTTGATTCTAGAAGAAATGGGTTTCTCAGATCTCACGTTTCAATGTCACGTTGATGATCTCTATCGCTGATTTAGGCTGATAATGTTCATCAGTATCGACCTCTTCGATTTCCTGATCAGCACATGGAACACAATTTGCACTTTGGATGCGATCCAAGCATTCTAAAAAACACTAGATGTCAGATACTGAAACATTTTTTTTTTTTACCTGCACCACATCCTCGCCCTTGATAACTCGCCCGAACACAATAAGCTGATCATTTACGTCTGGTATTGGTGCAGTTGTAATCAACAGCTCAAATTCCTGAGTGGCCTCTCTAGTCTTTGAAGTTCCAAGCACAAAAGCCTCGTGCTTTGGGCTGATGATTCACAAGTACCAAGTACTAAATTACTTCTAGAGTTAGTCAAGAGATACCAGTAAAATTAGGAGCTGTAGTCTAAAACCTCGTCGTATGGTGGTTGTGAAGCTTTCCTTTTGATGTCCACTCCTCGATTGCACCATGACCCTGCAAGTGACCTCCTTGAATCATGTAATTTTTGATGACATGACGAAACGGCATCCCTTTAAAATGTCCCTTTTGACTGCAAAATGAAGTAGTTAAAAGTTGCTTCGACAAAAACTCTTTCCAAAAGATGTCTAGACACGTTCTCCAGAAGCAAAAACTAATGAGAGTTAAGCAACTGAATCTTCTTCCGTAACGAGAGAAAAAAAGGTTTTTAAACTTACCACAAGTCAAGAAATTTGTCCACAATCTCTGGAGAACCTTCTTTGAAGAGTTCCACTGTTATAAGACCCTTTGATGTATTTAGAATCTATAGTACGAAAAAGAGGAGAGAAAAGAAATTGAAGTGCAGTTCGGCATTCGGTGTTATCAAACAGATACTGAGATACACATGACACATGACACACATGTAATATAATATATATGTATACATATAAATTATGCTTCAAACCGAAGGAGAAGCTCACAGCATAGCCAGGAAGATCGTATTTCTTTGAGTCCACCATAGCATTTGTATCCTGGGCCACAAAATAGTATACTCTTAAACAGAAAATCTGTATATGAAAAAGTGTACACAACCACCAAAGAATCACGTGTTTACAAGTTAGGTGTCAAAGCACCATGTTTCCAGGTGAACTTAGGTTCTTCGTGTTAATTGAACTTATATGCACTATGAAAAAGGAGAATGAAGGATTCAAGTGCAACAAAGATAAGACCCACTGAATATCAAAAAGACCGAGCAAATACTATGGACAAATAAAAAAAGATGGACGTACTGTTAAATGTTTAACTAACTAATTTTTCTTGCATTACCATGCTTTGTTCTAAGGATTTAATTAGTAGATATCACTAACATTAATTTAATTATATTTTGATTCATCAAACTATTTAGTCCAACAACATTTATAGCATAATTTGAAGAAATAAACACCAATATCATGGTGTATATTCTACAGAAAGGAAGAAAAGAATCAAGTATCACCATTTACCCAAGAGAAAACATGAAATTAAGAGAGAAGTGCTAAGATATTTATATACATAAAGAATTCTCAACATTGAATGAAGCAATCAATTTATTGTAAGTTGAAATTTCCTCCAGGTTAATGTTAATAATGTAATTGATGAGTGAGAAAAAAGCATGACATACGCAGTGGATAATTTGCAACTCCAGCAAAACACATAATAAAGAAAAATGGATATGTATTATTCAGTCATCAATGGATTACCAAAACAAAGTAAAGAAAGGAAGAAATGTAGACAGATAGTTTATGTTCTATAATTTTTAATATTTTAAAGGAACTTTGTGATATTTATACAGCAAAAATTGAATCCGCAATACATACCTCAAAAGTTGATAATCCAGATCCTGCTTGGTCTCTTGACCTATAAGCGAAGTAGCATGGATTTAAATTCTGAAAAATGATATCATTTTAAACAAGATACAAGCTCTCTCTAAAATATCTAAGAGATTAAAACAATAGGTAAATGGAGTTAACATACCTGTGTGACCAATGCTATATGTTGCAATTAAAGACAATATGATTAGAGCTATAATCAAGTTGCAGGTGATAACTGTAGTGACACTGACACGATTGGGCCCCTTTCTTCTTTTTGCTTTGATTTAGAAGAGCCTGAGGTTTTATCCTCGCCATGTGGTATAATTCAATTACGATCCAGCAACTTTTGAACAGCCAACAACTTACAGATGGGACTCAGAACAATACATTTCAACGAGCGAAATAAAACGATGGACCAACTGAGGAAGAGAGACAGAAAACAAGAAAGATGTTCCAGATTCTGCAGAACTTTTCTCCTGCAATTTTTTTGAACATATATCAATCAGTAGTATGATTACATCAAGAACACAGCCGCAAGGCTGTTAAAAACAACAGCAAGAGCATATCACTTAAACTCTGTCAAGTGCCAAAAACTAGCAAAAACCCATCCATGAATCACTAAAGGAGGGCCAGAAGCCCAGCAGCACCGCAAAACAACATCACAGGCCAGAAGTGGAAAAGAAGTAAGAGTCGAAATAGATTTGCAGCAGCTGATGAGTGCTGTTTACAACTTACTCCAAGCTTAATTCACAGCAAGAAGAACACATCAGAAAATTTTGCCAGGAAAAATGCTAATTTGCGGGGAAAAAGAGAGGAAGAAAAGGGTCAATCCAATTGAAAGAAACAAATATTTGCGGCCACTAATGACACAGTTCAGCCTAGCAGAAATCTGTGTCCTAGAAAGCCAAAATGCCTCTGAATCTCCACAAGCAGACAATAGAAATATCTAGCCCAACATTTGAGGAGTCACGATCGATGATAAACCACCAACAGCTAGGTAATAATTCACTACCACATACGATTAACTAAAAGGTCCAACCCTTGTTCAATTGCAAAGAGGACAAATCCGACAAAGGATCCATGGAGAAATCATGACGACTTCCCCTCGCCATTTTCTTCCACAAATACCAAATACACAATCAAATCCCCAACTGGAAATCTTCAGGAACCAAATCCCCTTGGATTCAGCAGTTCAAACAAATTTTCTATTTCTTCTTCTCTTCATACGTAACCGTATCCAATATTTCCTAATTTTTAATCTCCAGATAAATTTAAACAAGCGCGCCATAAATCTTCTTCGAATCAGACTTCAACAAAATCGAACAAAATCACCAGCAAGCAAAAACGAGAGCTAACAGCAAAGCAATGATAAACAACCTCGTCCGGAAAAGCTTACCTCTGATTCAACCACGCTGTTGCCTCTTCCTCTGGATTTCAGACAATAAATTGAATCATTTCCTCAGCCGTCTACAACCAAAGATCAGGTGAAGCGAAGATTTTATTTTTTTCCCCAAAAAAAAAAAAACGAAAATTCAACTCTACGCCAACCGTCTTCTCCGTGGCCCACGGTTTCAAGGTGCTGCGGTGGGTCCCGCAGGAGGGTAATCTCGCCGTGCTGCGGTGCCAAAAATCATTTTCGGTTAATTATACGAATTTATTATAATTTTAAGATAATTTTTTATTTTAATTATACAGTCTTAAAGCAAAAAATATATATATATATTAATATTTTAATTTTAATTTAATTATTTAGTAGGCAAGAGTTAATAAATATTTTAGTTAATTTAATTTAAATACATTATGAATATAAACCCATTACTCCCATCATATATTTTGTTTATAACAATTTATCAATGGATATATATATATACACATATATATATATATAAATGTATGAGGAGTGCCGTATACATACATAGAAATGTATATATATACAAGTATAATTGAGACTGAAGAAAATTGTGTGAGGAGTCGGCTCCCAAAACAGAAAACCAAAGTTTAAATCAGGCGGGTGGGTTAATGAGAGGAGGAGACGTATGACCCTCTGGACTAGCTGCCTGCATCATGTCACTGTAAAGCACGACAGTCTTTTCTTACCTCATGTGATTTTATGGGTACCATCTGATCATATATATCATCATCTGCAATATTTCAAATATGATTTCCTTTCCCATTCTGTCCACATATGTAGAAAATATACTTATATATACACAGAAGTTGATATCACAAGGAATATCTATATATATATATACATGTATTTGTTTTGTAAGTCATGATTGTCTTGTTGAAAGTAGAAGGAAATGATGATTGTTGAAATCTCGCAAGCTTAGTTTCTTTTTCTAGTTCAGTTGTGATATGTAGCTTTCCTCTCTAGTTCGCTTTTGATTCCATACGATCATATCATAAAGATTCTAGAATAAATTTATATATATATATATATATAATTTTAGTTTTTAACTTTTTTTTCTCGTCTGTCCGGTCCATTTGATCGAAGTCAATCTTAATATTATACATTTTTTTAAAAAGTAAATAATTATTGTTGTTACTGTAATTACTACTATTGTTATCATTACTAATTTCATTGTCATATTTATTACTATTAAATTCATTATAATTATCGTTACTGACGCTATCAACACAATATCAATATCTATTGTTACCATTACTATTCTCATTTCTATTATAATTGATATTTTTATCGTCTCGTTTATATTGGTATTATAATTATTACGATTAGTATAATCTACTTTAAAAATGATAACAGAACGTGTATAAAATGAATATCAGTACGTATGAGGTGGGAGATTCATTTATCAATCTCCATTCCACCGTTTCCTATTATTACTAACAATTATCACCACTGCATCAATAACTGTTGTTACCATTGCTACATTCATTTTTAACATCATCGACATTTTCGTCTAATTCGTTACTACTACTATCATAATTGTTATAATTACTGTAACTATATCTTAAAAATGATAACAGAACGTGTATAAAATGAATATCAGTACGTATGAGGTGGGAGATTCATTTATCAATCTCCATTCCACCGTTTCCTATTATTACTAACAATTATCACCACTGCATCAATAACTGTTGTTACCATTGCTACATTCATTTTTAACATCATCGACATTTTCGTCTAATTCGTTACTACTACTATCATAATTGTTATAATTACTGTAACTATATCTTAAAAATGATAACAGAACGTGTATAAAATGAATATCAGTACGTATGAGGTGGGAGATCCCTTTATCAATCTCCATTCCACCGTTTCCTATTATTACTAACAATTATCACAACTGTATCAATAACTGTTGTTACCATTGCTACATTCATTTTTAACGTCATCGACATTTTCGTCTAACTCGTTACTACTAATATCATAATTGTTATAATTACTGTAACTCTATTTTAAAAATGATGGTCGAATGTAGGTAAGATGAATATGGAATACGTATCGAGTGTGAAAGATTTCTTATATGTCCCTACTCGATCTTTCTATATCATCGCAATACGTAAAACGAGTAAAAATTTTTATTATATTATTATTTTTGTCGTATTTATCAAATTTATCAAATTTAGCGTGATTATAACTACTGTAATTCATTTATTTTATTAAAATACATAAATAATTACTCGGTCAAACCATCATTTCCTAATTAACAAGGTCAATTCAAAATTATTAGGTCCATGACCCCACCTGTTTCTATAAGGTGAGGGTGACGGTACGACTTTTTTTGTTCAATGTTTAACATCTATGTGTATATATATGTGTGTGTATGTATGGTATGTATGTATCTGCACGTTAGAAAATTAATTAATCTTTCAGAAATTCCAAATTTCCAACACGTCAAAAAGTGGGTTGTGTAGAATAGTTTTGCTCTTCAATGTCAAAGGTATAAGCTAGTAGAGGTTATAAGAGACAAAAGGAGCAATTATAAAATTGAGACTACTTTTGAAGACAGCTAGGACTTTGATTTGAGACTACACAGAAAATAAATGTAACCCTGCATGATTGA
>NW_019014683.1:290879-310387 GCF_000150535.2 Carica papaya | reverse complement strand
GAGTAGCTTGGCAACTTTCTCATAAAGAGCTCTAGCCTCTGCAACTTTCCCTGTTTATTCAATATCTCCCTAACCCCACGTACGGTCTACCATCTCAGGCCAATAGTATATACACTATACACCAAAACCACAGTGCTATCTTAAAATTTTATTAAAAAAAATTGTTACGATATGAAAAACCATTTTCGGGAAGCTCTACTTCTCAAATATCTTTTCAGCTTCTCCGTACTGATAATTCCTGGCTAAGACCTTGGCTCTGTACAAGGCTAGATCCAGATTAACTGTAAGGGGCTTCTCTTGTGAAGTACCAGACCCCAATCTCTCCGGCTCAAACATCGGCATCTTCTTCGCGAACTCACTTAGTCCGGCATCAAACGTAGCCGGCGATTTTATATCTGGATCCTCGTCGTTTGACTCGTCGCCGGTTTCTTCCTTGACTGGCCGGCGAACAAGGAGCATTCTATCAGGAGAAGAGTCTTGCTTTGGAACCTCGCCGCTGGAAGATTCTTTGAGAGGCCCGAGAGTGACGTTTGGCGATGGATCGAGAACCCGAGAAGAGGAGGACTTAGAGGAACATGGAGGGCGAGAGAGGAGTGAGGGAGACGAGTGGGTAAGGGTTTTGATTGGGAGCTTAAAGTGTGGTTTGGAGAGGTTTTCATGGTTTTGAGATGGAGAGAAGAGAGTAGTTAAGGCGGGTTTTCTCGAGGAAGAAGAAGAAGAAGAAGAGTAAGAGAAGAGATTCATTTCTTGCCTGCCGATCTTTTTAACGGATTAAACTGTCTGGTTTTCATGGGAAGAAAGTTGGGCGGGCTCTGGAAAGGAGACGAACTGGTTCGAATTACCATTATACCCATACCCACGATTGATAATTTAAACGAGAGATTTCCCTTCTAGTGGAAGGGTACTTTAGTAATTACATAGTCAGCAGTCACTGGTACAAGGTAAGCCACGTATTACAGCGCTGTTTGGGTGGTGCAGGCATTTTCATCGTAGGAAGCAGATTTTTTCAGATTACGTGGATGCCGTTTATTGGTTAGTTTTTTTTATGCGATAGGCCAATCAAAAGCAAAAATTATCCCATAGAATGATGTGCACCGTAAGATCGTGGGCTTGTGGGTTTGTAAAATATGCTGAAATAAGGATTATTATTTTGAAATCTATATTCCTCCTTATTACCATTATTTAATTTTTTAAAATAAAAATTTATATATTTTAATTTAATAATTAAGTGATATTTGAATAATTATACTAATATAATTAATCATTTTGTAAAATAATGTAATAAAATTCTCAAAGAAAATGCACACAGCATGCATAATTATTATTTTTACATTTATATAACATAAATTCAAATCTCGAGCACGAGGATAAAATTATCCAATAAAACATGGAACGAAGTTATAAAAAAAACTTAAAATTTATAACAAAAATTATACAACGTATAGTTAATTTTTAATAGTAAAATACTTGCTCAAATAACAAATCCCTCCTCGCCCACGAACTCAAATATTAGTGCACCTGTTGTGAACCCTAATACGAGAGCCAAATTAGGTACAACCAATCCATATGATTCGAGTCTAAATCCAATCTTATCAACAAGTTACTTAAAAAATAAAATTACTTTGAAAGAAAATTTCAATTACACTGGCAGTTGAGAAACTCAGGTTTGAACCCCTGGTATCACCAGGATCCCATGGCATCCACAGTGTTCTTTTAAGAACATATAACAGTGAGAAACAAAACTCAGCATCCAGACACAGTCATATCCATCAGTGGAGAACCATCTCACTAGCAAGGTAATGTAATTAGAATCATCAGAAAATCTAAGAAGGTACAATTCTTGAATTCGCACCCATTATACGAACACGAATCTTACACAATTCTGTTTTCAAGTCAATCAAATTGGAAATTTCAAGCTAATTCCTTGCCCCTCCTTAGAGAACAAGAACCAAAAGCAAAACCAAACCCAGTATGGTGTATGTCATCTTATTGATGTATTTCCAATTAAAATTGCTGCCTTTAATCCAATAGCAGCTGGAAACCTGAATCCCTAGACAGAGTATGTAATTGCACCTCTGTAAATAAGTAAATAGATTTATCAGTACGTGATCCGAACCTAACTTCCATGCCACCGCCTCTTTCTAGCTGGCCTCTGTTGCTTATTTTCAGTGATGTCAGGTACTTGTTCAGTTTGAGCATGAAGGATTGTCTCCGGTTCCTTTCTCACTGACATTGGTTCCTTGAATCGTTCTCTTCGTTTCTCCATTTTCGCTATTGTTTCTAGTATCCTCTGTTCATCAATTTGAACATTATTCTTACCCAAAGGATTTTCAGTATGGTTCGTCGTCCTCTTCACGTAATGTGCTGCAGTTTCAGGTGCAGATTTTATTTCAGAGTAATCGACCATATTTAGTTCTTCCACAATTATCTGGCCCTCCTCAATGTCCAAATTCTCATCCTGTTCCTTAATCAGATGCTCACCCAGCCATCTCTCATCACTTGTTTTGAGTTCTATGTTTCTGAGGTCTTCCTCTCTCTGATAGTCATTAAAAAACCTTGAGGTCATATGCTGCTTCATAAACTTTTTGTCCATATTTTTAACCCTGCCATTACGCATCACCTTTCTTCCATTGGAGAATCTTCTGGGAAACTGCAGAATGTAAAAAGTGACATACTGGTCATATGGTATATACCATAAACAAGATGTTGAAATCTACATAAAAAAAATAAAAGAAATTCCACAAAAAAGGAGGCAAATATTCGCACACGCACAATGATGTAGCATAATATAATATAATAAAAAGCAAGGCTTGCAATCTTTAATAATGTTTTGATGCAGAAAAATGATATTAGAGAGAGATAATAGCCAGGAAGGTACGGAAAGAAACCAAGGAAAGAACCGTTGCTTATTCCACCTTTTGACTAGCAAGAACTACTTTTAAGAAACCAAAAAGGAAAGTAGCAACTGGATCTAAGGTACAACAGATCTGCTAGTCTAAAATTAGAAATCTTATTCCTTCATATATAGATATAGTCTAACAAGGCCATCCAAGTATGAAGTTGTGTTGCAAGATCCTACAATCAGGTCAACCAGGTTGCAGCAATTCTGACTGGACTGCTGACGGAAATGATGTGCCCATAAACTTATTCTCTCTGTCTTCCAAAAAACAATGTCCCACACCAATATCCAACAGACAAGTGTCACACAATTAAAACTGGATAAACAAGCATTATAAGCACAAAGCCCATAAATCAAGTGATTAATTCCATAATATAGCCAAGTTAAATCATTTCTTCAACATACAATTAAACCACTTCTCATCATTCCATCTGATCTCGACAGCACACAAGAAGGCAATATGAGGCAGACAAGGTCACACCACTAAAAGTAGCAATATATGGTGGACAAGAATCACACAATTAGAACTACATACTTCATGAGTTCCAACAAGTTGAAAGTAGTTGACTCAAGCAACATATGTTAATAAATATATCCATCAAGCTATCCACAAGACAGTAAAGAACCGGTGTGCAAGTGGTCATGAGCTATCACTCATTTATATGGCAAGAAAACAAAGGAATGAAAATGAATATGTAGGAAAACCATAGGAAACTAGAAAGCTGAAAAGTAAAAGTTGCCTCCAAAAGCACAAGGAACTGGTTATGAGAAAATAAAGCATGCATTGCAAATGTAAATGATACAAGTGCAATTGCTTTTAAATAATATATGTAATCAAATCTCATGTTAAATGCAAATGACTACAGAACATGACAAATTTAAAAGACAAAACAAAATGAGATATTCCTACTCCATCTACTAGCATTTTCCAAACATGTTTCTGTTAGATGTCAATCTTTCCCAGGACATTGCAAAATTCTTTCTATCAAAATGTATGCAATTATTCTAGCTTGGTACTAAATGAAATGTGCAGGCAGATATCGTGCCCTTCAACATAAATAATTGGAAAATGCCATATATGCTGGAAAAGTTTTCAATCCTTAGGCATGTCCCAACAGCAAGTAATGCGTACACCATCATTTATCACAGCCGTTGGTGTTGTCCTTGATGTTTGCAGGTAATCGTGATATGAACTTGATCCTGAATATTGTTGCTTTCTTTTAGCACCATGCCTATATTTGGATTACAACCACTTTGACAGGCAAGATCAATATGCTATCAACTACCTAGTTTAGTAGAGCAGAAGTAACATAGCCTGAATGGTTAGTCCCAGTAGACAATTGAATCTCTTTTCTGTAAAAGATGTTACAGGATAAAGAAATTTTGAAACATCCGAATTCTGTTAAGTATCCTGATATTTAGAAATGAAAAAGGATAGAATTAAAATGAAAGGATGCAAAGTCAATGTTTTAAGACAACAGAAGATGCTTCAGTCTCCATTTATGCCTCTTTCGACAATCAAACAATGGGATGTAACTTCATATAATCTATAAGCCCTATAAACTTATTTGTGGCGCTACTATTTGAACATGTAATGCTATTAAGGCAAGCATGACTGTACATAAGTTTTACCTTCTGGATACAAGAGTGTGTATGTGTGTGTGCACTAGTAAGGAACAGCAAGTGCTAGTATTGTTCAATCTGACTAATATCAAAACATAATTAATTACAATTTACTTGCAACAATAGAAATTGTGAATTCACTAGTTCTGGAAAAGCAGTTACAGTATTTGTGCAACCTGGCTAATGTCAAAACATAAAAGATTACAGTTTGCTTGCAAAAAACTAAAAAAATGCCAATCATAATAGAACTAACAGGGATACATGAACACCAAGAAAAAGCTTCAAAATAAATCACACTAGTTATAATAAGAGTTTCACTTTTTCTCTTAACATTATTTACAATATATTGCAGTTTAGCGAGAAATGAAATAAACTAGAAAACTATATGACTAATGGTTAGAGGACAAAAATGTGAAATTCGAAAACAGTCTAAACAACAGGTTTCGCATGAGCAGAACATAACAAGGAAATAGTGAAACCAAACGAACAGGAAAATAATAAGTGGAAAAGGCAAGTGTGATTCAAGAGCCTTATTAACTGAAATTCATTCTTAAATGGACTAACTGCATTTATGAGAACTAAAGCCTTCCAAGATTAATTTTTCTTTTATAGAATAGCATAAATTGTAGATAGAAAAGCTCCTTAATTTGGTCAGTATGTTATCATAAATGATGCCTCATTATCTCACCAGGAAAAAATCAAAACCAAAGGGAAAAAAAAGCCCCATCAGGAGAGCAGAAATTTGTCATGCCAAAATTGGAGGCACAATCAGTGCCTTATGTAGCAGATCAGCCAACTATACCACCCAACTTGAGTATTTTGTACAAAGAAGTTATTCGAATTTGTGATTAAAGTAAAATTCCAGTAGTTGTTCATTTCAGAAGGCTTATAGCACCTCTTTTTTAACATAAATAACAGATGTCTCGTATACAGCCAAAGTTATAGAAATGTGGTCTATTGATAGCAATAGAATTAATAATCTAGGACAACTCCTCCTTGATGGGATTTTCCCTACAAAATGAGCATATGACCATACACTTACCAGTAACTAAAAGGGAGAGTTACTTGACCTGGTAGGTCTTTTGTCTTGTAAGTATATGATGCTTCAGTATGGGCAATATACCCTCAAAAACCTGACCTTGAACCCAACTGAAGGGAACTGCAGCAACAGAGCGAAAGGCTCTAGGCCAAAAAAGACATAATTTGTTCTATAAGAAAAGTGCATGTTCCAAGATTAAAAAAATGATGGTGTAAAAGACATTTCATCTAAGTGCCATGCACACACTTTGAGAAAGGACAGATCTTTTGAAAGTTATTTAACCACCTCCCGTGCTGACAAAATATTATATTCCACCAGGCATCCACTCTCAATGACAAGGTTGACAGTAATGTGAACAAAAGCTAAAAATGCTCAAAAACCTTTATAGAGCTAATTATATGGAACATGAAAGGAAGACAAAATAGAGATAAAGCATACACGTGTTAAAATAGCATTAACAGGAATTAAGAAGACTTGCTCGACATGTGTCAAGCAGTCGTATATACAAAGTACAATGGTACAAGGTTTGAACCTCAGTTTCCCCAACTTTACCTCGACTTCCCCAAGAATTAAGTCAACTGAATCCCTGCACCTCAGGAATGACTGTTCATGCTCATAAAGACCCGTACTTCTAGTAGCAGAATGATAACCATTCCCACTTTTTATCATTTTGTATCGATGGTGCTCCAACTCTATGTCATCAATATGCCTCTCATCCTCTGCAAATCGATGTTTAGAAAAAATTCTGTCACGCATCAAAGCTTCTTCATAGGGTAACAGTGCCTCATTGGTAACAAATTCATCATGTTGATGCTTTACAATGAACTCATCCTTACTGCAGTGAAATACTCCAGATTTCCAACTATACTGCCTTCTCCTCAAATTAACTTGATTGTGCTTATACATTAGACTATTTTCAATTTCTTCAGTACCATTGCAGCCACCAAACCAACCATCTCTTCCTTCATCCTCATGTGTTTTTCTCCTACGCCCATCATAGGCTTCAATAACTTCAAAATTCTTAACATCATTTTTATGAAAATCATTTCTACAAAAATCATCTCTTCCGCCTTTCACAGGGCAAGATTCACTACGTGACTGAGAGCAGAAAAATCTATGATCTGGATTTCTCGTATAACGTGTTCCCCTTGAATTTCTATCGAAGAGCAAGCATGGAGCATTCCGACACCTATCCCTTCCACCAGAAAATTCCAATTCTCTCTCAAACACTGGAAATTCTCCTTCATATGTTTCACTAAAAGTATCATCCCTCATCCAATCAGTGAATGAATTTGACCGGGCATACTTGTCTCTATGTAAATCATCTATGTGTTCATATTCAGTTCTCTTCCTGAACTGGAGTTTTTCTTGCTCTCTCCTCCATTGTGCATCCCTCCCTTTGTGATCACAGGAATACTTTGAAGTCAATGATCTGTACTCCTTTGAAGTGCGAGGACTCGTGTCCCTGTTAGTGTATCCTCTTCTAGAATAGTACCCCTTCTCATTGCAATTTCTTCTGGCATATTGATCTACATCATCTCTGGAGCTCTGATGAGATTTCCTAGGAGAATACCTTGAATAAACAGTGCAAGCATGCTTTTCAGCAAACCTCTCATGGCCACCACAATGAATTCCCTTTCCCTTGTGATAAGCACAGTTTTCTTTGTTAAGATAATCGTGCAACCTACCATTCCATCTTCCCTCATCCACTGATGTGTCATCTCTATCATACAGTTCTGCAACTGATTTTGACATAGAGGAAGCACTGCCGGCATTTTTTGTGGAGGTCTCCTGTTCAAAATCCAGACATGGTCTGTGACTAAGATGAGTCCTTTCCTCTTGAAATTGAAGGGGACTTTTATATCTCACAGAAGTTTTACTGTCACCCTTTCTTTTTGGTACGAGGGGAGAATCGTCATCACTTTTAGGATATATCTTGCTTTTTGCAGTAGACTTGAGTTTTTCACCAAGGGGTTTCTTTTTTTCTTGAAATGAACTTCCATATCCTGAATGTCCTTTCCCATTCTCTGTTTTTGTTTTAATGCCATGCCTTTTATAGTTCTCATAGTGTGATGAGTCTGATTCCTGTAACTCAGGGGATGGTTGTCTTGAACCATAGGTTTCCATAGGATCACCATGAACAGTAGCTCTAAATGCCTCCGTGTCACTCTCAGAACAAGTAGTAAGGCTACAAGGACTCAGACCACCAGCTGATAGTTCTTTCTCTATTCGAAAAGGATCAGAATTGCTTGCATTTGTGTTGATTCTTTTCTCTTCCTTATCAACAGATTCCTTTGCTCCAGTAATCTTCGAACAGCAAGCACTCATGTTTGGATGGTTGTAGGGATCCATAACAGAGATTGTTGCATGTTCTTGACGGTCAGTGTCCAAAGACATCTGATTAGATGCAATCATGGGCATTGAACACCTACAAAAGCATTGAATTTGTTAATAGCCTAACAAAATATGAAATACTGCATGCAATCTTCTTCAATTGTAAATGATATATACCAAATGCAACATACAACCTCAAAATTAATCGATTAATAATGATATACGAAAAAGATTACCAATTTCTTCTTTTTAATTATCAGATTGATTAGAAGTATCAATATTTGCATTAATGTATCCATCAAGAGAAAAAGTACCCATAGCCATGATAAAAAAATCCGATATTTTCCAGAGATGTCACCAAAAGCTGCTATTGTCTGGATATTAATACAACGTAGCTGAGCAAAGCATAAGAAAATATGGGAAAATCTAGTGAGCTAGAAACTTTCCATTGATAAAATGCAATGAACTCCTTGCCAATTTTTCATACACTGACCCATAAATTTAACTTATTTACTACTCTGCTCAGGTTCGTGTCCAAGTATCTAATATTGGTACAGATTTAAGTATTTGATAACAACTTTTTATAGCCAAACATATGGGGACACAATCAATAAGAGTCAAAAGTTTCGGCAAGGATATTTGATTTGTTTGTTACAGGAAATGCACAAAAAGGTAGCAACCTTACATTTGAAAGAAAACTATTAAAAAAAGGTTCAGTAGTATTTATGAATGCATAACTGATTGGATATTAAAAAGTTAAAGATTCAGCAAGTTTACAAGATAAATATCAAGTGTTCGACACAGATCTTAACCCCACTAGTGTCATGTTATGCCCGACACAAGTGGAACTAGAGTTGGGCTGGTACTTTCTTCTACTACAAGGTTGTCTTTGGTTTAAATTTTAAGTTTATGAAATATGAATGAGAATAAAATGCAAACAAGGTAAAAATTTGAACAAAAATATTATTGTAATTCCAATTCAATTCCATGCCGTGTTTCTATGATTTTGATCTTCATAAGTATAAATACAAATCTATTATTATAGAATTGGCGACATGAGTAAAATTAATTAAATTATACATAAATTATGACTAACTTTGATATATCAAATCTTTAAGATCTATGAATTGAATTGAAATAAAATAGATTTTAACCAAGTGCAATGTGAGAGCTAGAAGAATTAGATAGAGTGCAAAAATATAATATTCTGAAATATAATTACATAGAGCGCAAACGAAGTTAGCTGCTGAGTGCAATATCCCTCACCAAGTCAATGTAGCAAGAGACACAGAAAATTAAAAAAAATGTACAATGCCATTTGAAAAACTACAAAAGAGATGTAATTTCTTTGTAAATAGACAAATCAAAATGCACAATACTGTTCAAACCTTCTCAACGAAGATGACACATCTGGGATCCTGAAATCTTCCTCCAAAGATTCTGCAGTGAATTCATCTCCACTGCCACCGCTACCGTCAGAAAACTGAATATTTCTACTATCATCTACATGTAAATTCCCATTTCTTGATGTGTCATGTATACTGCAACCAGTATGTTCTTTTTCCTCCTTGCTTGAGCCAGAGGAATCTACAGTGAAATCCTGCAAAGGAATCTATTACCAATAACATGTTAAACCATGGCACAACCAAGAAACACTAGATTGGAGTACCAATTTATCCAGTGAAACACAAGCCACCTGTATCACCACATCAGAATCCCGATAACGTGGACGCTTTATGTCCATTGATGGCTGACGGTCACCAATAGCGTCTTCAACATGAATTGCTCTTCCCCTTGGCTGAAACAGTAAAGTCACAATAATCACATCCAACAAGATCCTTCTAGAGATAAAACAAAAAATGTCACCATTGTTATATTAGTCAGATTTTTTTCTTGGCTAGGAGAGGTGTGGGTCTATAATTTTCAAATACACATACCAAGCATGAAGTCCTTGCTCTGCCATCAGCAAATTCTGAACATGTTTTACCTTGAGTATTGTTATTAGCAGCTGCTTGGCCAGCTTCCTCATTTTCATCTCCAACTGCGGAAGCCTGTTTTTGTGCAAACATAATGATATTCAATCTTCTTGAAACTATTTCTCACTTGAAATAACAATGTCTCCAAAAATTATAATAACTCACCCAATTAGGTTTAGGACAACCAGAAACTTGTTTCCTTACCCACATGGATGCTTGCTGCTGAAATAGCTCTTGCAAAGCATATAAATGTTAGAATTTGGTCAACTAAAAGTATTTCAGAAAACATAATAGGAAAAGCCTACACAATATTACAACATAACCATTGTCAAAAAGATTCTTTATTAATGCCCCCACAGAAGGGGGAATCTAAGATGAGTAATGAACGTAAATGTCTTATGATGTAGCACTCATTAGGGAAGAGCACTTTTCCCCATGGGGGCATTATGGGACCTGCCTCGTGTGAATTCCTGGTTATCAAAAATATTTTGAAAAATTCCAGTCCCATCTGCCAACAAACTGAGAATTATTTCACAATATATTGTAATGAGAATAGACTTTTTTTTCCTGAAATAAATGAGAATAGACTTATTACCAGGGACTTCCAGTATTGTTTCCAACTCTCCTCATCAAAACCAAAATTAAAAAAGTCAGTAATATCTGCTCCGAGACACATCCATGGTTTCTTCTTCAATGCGTCGATATCTATATTCAATATTGTTCTGAGTAAAAATAAAAAGAAGGCACGTGTCACATAATGTGTTCAACAAATTTCTTCTCATCTTTATTTTTTATAGCTCATTAAATTATAATTTCACTTCTGTATGTCAATGATAAATGAATGTTCCCATACGAAACTGGAGAGAAAGTAAAGTAGTCTAAATAAGCATCAGGGTTGTATTTACTAACCTATACAATGGTGGTGAGACAACTAAGCTGGGATTGCCACACGTATCAGAAACCTGATTGGAGCCAGAACTCTTGAATTGGATACCCCTATTATCCTCCAAATCACCCCTAGCTGACATAGAAGATAAAGATGCCACCTCCCTAAATCCATTTGCTCTTATATTACTTGAAATTGCTGATCCATGAGATCGTATGTACTGTTGAAGGGCACTCAAATAAGTAACTGGACTATAATCATTATGCAAATTCAGAAGATACTCTCAGTTAGGAGAATAATATTACTTACATGGCAAAATGCAAGAAAAACATATAAGACCGCAAATATATGGGATTAGGAAGGACCAGTGGACAAGAATCACACCAATTACTTGAAAATTTTATTCACTTAGATCACTGCTAAAAACAAATTCATTAAATTTTTATAGGACATTACACATATATCAATATAGTTGACCATTGAAGAGAACATTTCTGACAGCAGAATAATACATATCCCAAAGTTGAAGTTTAACCAGTTTCCATCATTAGTAATTCTGGCCCCCTTCAGTTGCCCCATCCTCCCTGGAAGAATGGATGTTTGGGTGGAGGCAACAGAGGGAAGTGCTGGAAATGGTTAGTCATCTAGAGAAAGCTCAAGGGATACAATGCCATCATAATTTGAATAAACCTCCATTAAAGAAACAGAATTCACAATTCAATGTAGTTGAAGATTAGGACACAGCTGCATCTTCAAGAAAAAATCTATCCAAACAATTACCTAACAAACAGCATTCAGCAGCATCACTAATTAACCTCTCTACTTACACCATAAATATTGGATTAAAAGAATTTTTTTTTAAAAAAAAAAACACTAATTTCCTATTCATTCCACTAACGACCCAACTCACCAAAGGATTCACTTCTCATTAGCACAATTCTACCAGCAAACAATCCACGCATGCAACACAAAATACCTTATAATGCGAATTATAGCCACCATTCACGCATTTTCCTCTCTGACCACCATGACCATTCGAATTCAGCTCCAGTCCATCACCTAACTTCCAATTCTCACCAGACCCGTTTCTCTCTGCACCGTTACCAAAATTACCATTCTCGTCCTCCTCATGCCTAAAACTCCTCGGGCAAGCCCCAGCGGAGACTCGAAACGTCTTGCAATCCTCATCGTTTAATAGGATGGTCAAATCATCGTCACTGTCACTCGCGTCTGCTTCGAAACTTGCCGCTTTCTGAGCCAAATCATCGTTTGCCGACTGACTTGACTCTTCGGTCAATGAATTGTGTTCCTCTGGATGGAGTACCAAATCCTTTTTGGGGCTAGGAGCCTCAATTCTGTCATTTTTGGTAGCATATTCCGGTTCTATATACAATTTGGTGAAATCCACTACGCCATTGATAACAGAAGTCGCTTGAGCCTCACTGTCGGCATATAAATCACCGAAATCGTCATCAACCGAGTCCATTTCTCATCAAGCTTGTAAATTTTTCTCCCCGTTTATTCGCCTACTCAAACTCCATTTGAGGCCAGGCGCTTAGCACCTGAAGAAGAACAGTAAAAAGCAATAAATACCTATTTGTCAAGGGAAAAAACCCTGGCTGAATCTTAAACCCTAACGGATTTTGTTCCGTTCCCCAATTATTGGGCTTGAAGCTTGCGTTGTTCCCCTGATGGATATTTTACACACGACCTACTTTCTACTCTCAGTTGCTACTTTGGGCTTTAGCTTCATATTTCTCAGACGTATTAAACTAAACACTTGGGCCTTGGATTTTATATATAAAAATATATATATCATCTATATTTTAGTCTAGATCTAATCGGAATTTACACTTTATGTAAGATTACATTAAAAAAATTAAAGATACAAAAAGAGAATCTATTGAATTATAAAGGTTAATTATATATATATATATCACCAATGAGCCATAAATACTCCATTGTTTCTACATCAGCATACAGATATATGTATAGGTGTGTAAAACATGGAAGAGGAGTGAATGGAGGAGAGTTGACAAATGCACGTAAGCAAGGAGTAAATGAGTTTTACTCCTTTGGGTGTGAATGTGGAAGAGAGTTGCAGGTTTCAGGATTAGCCAAATAAGGAAAGTCCTTCATTCTTTTGAGGCCATGCCTTTCAAGTTTCCATGGTTTTAGGCCATTAGGGAAGCTGACAACCGCCCTTATTAAAGACAACTGCCCTTGGAATTTTGTCCTTTCTCATGACTCCAACAGGTTTCTGATTCTTTGATCTTGTCTTCTCCAATGGAAACACATACAGGTCAAAGATTGATTTGCCAAGAGGACTTTTTTCTTAATTCTCAACATACACAGAGGTAAAAGATGTGACCATGAGAAATTTAACCTGGGTAAAAAAAAAAAAAAAAGGTTGTTTGGATTACAGTAATTCTTCTTGGAGTAAATTCAAGAATTCTTTCTTACCCAATTATAGTTAGGATTTATGTTGAACAAATAAATATATTAACTTTAAATTATTGTGAGACATAGAGAAATATTGCTGTAATGTTTCCAAAGCAATTATCAAGAGATTGGAGGATTTTGCTTTTGAAATTTACTTTGGGGGATGGAAGTAGAAGGTGATCAGAGTGTAGTAGGAAAAGTGAAATTTTACCCTCTGTGTTTTTGACTACCAAAAAATGGCTTGCAGTTTTCACTTGCATGGCAAGAACAGGGATGTACTTACGAAGGCACAGGATATATATGAGCTGCACGGAATAGGGATTTGATGTAACAGGACAATCCCCACCAAGACTTGGCCAGCTTTTCACTTCAACTATATGATATAATATTTGATAAATAAAAAAAAATTTGGTTGTGGTATTATTTGATTTTAATGCATTTTAAAAGCAGTACAGAAGAAAGTAGATTGAATAAAAAAATTATATGTATTGTCACCTTTAGGCACTATGCAATAAATGGCTGCCGATCATCTTTTTTCATGACAAGAGTAAAAAGTGGGCTGAAATGGGATAGACTACTAGACCAATACTGTTAGAAAGAAACTGGTGCAGTGGTGCAGGTCCTTCAGTCTGCCCTACATATCTCTGCACCGTCAGTGTACTTTGTTGACAAAGTGGTTTTTCACCTTACTCAGATCCTTCAATCCCCGTATATATGTATGTATATATATATCCCCACAACTAGGGGTCACTAACCCTACAAGAGCATCTTCCCAAAACCTCTCTTCTGCTGATTTTCTGTTCACAGAAGTTGGAAGAGGAAACTGCATACATACATAAATACATACATACATACATATATATACACACATATAAGAGGAGCTAGGCACATGAGCCAAATCATAAACTGTCATGAGTACTATTTGTCACTTGTGCTCCTTCTCGATGATATTCTTGCTTGTAGTTTGCGGTCTTGCTTTATTTTCAGGTACCTCTTGGCCTCTTCTTTTTTCATTTTTGAGTTTATACACTTAATGTATTTGTATATGTTTGACAGAATCTTCAAACAAGATCAAGTTGCAGTATTTTTCATCCCATGGAGATTATAAAAGTAATCAGTCATCAACGCAAGCAAATCTGAAAGCAGAGCAAGCTTACTCAATCCATAGAAAGCTCTTGTTGCTTGGTAAGTTATATGCACACATAGATACAATATATATGCATGTGTTCATTTTCAATTCTTGATTGATGTCGAGTCATGGGTATGATCAGGTACTTGCAGGAGCACAGACATAAGCATTTCACAAAGCAGAAGCTCAAGCTCAGGGATTCCACAGTTCATAGTCCAGATTATGAATACCTGCACTGTATCTGGGTGTGCACCTTCTGCAATCCATCTTTATTGTGGCTGGTTTGCTTCTGACAGAATGGTGAACCCAACAATTTTCAAGAGGCTCTCTTATGATGATTGCTTGGTGAATGGAGGAAAAGGATTGAAGAGCAGCCAAATCATCAGATTTACTTACTCAAACTCGTTTATGTACCCTATGCATTTCAAGTCTGCCAAGTTCTGTTGAGGACCCAGGAACAAATTAAGCAAAACCCAGAAAACCCACATCTCAAAATCTGATACATATATATATATATATATGCATGTATCTATGCAGCTAAGAACATTACTCCATGTTCATGAAGAAAATGGTGAACTTGTAAATTTTGGAATGAGATTTTTGGAGTTAAGAGCTACGGCTACTTTTTTGATAGATTATCATATATATATATAAATATATATGCAGCTAAGAACATTAGTGCATGGTCACTAAGAGCTATAGCTGCTGTTTTCCATAAAAGCATGAGGCAAGGAAGGTCTGAACGCTGCTTTGCAGGCAGTGTGCTCTTCCTGCTCTCCTTTTTGTCTTTTTCCTTGTCCTACTCTTGCTTTTCTTTTGTCATAGGATGATAGGAGTGATAACGATTAAATTATAATATAAACAGAAGATGATTTATACATACACACATATATAGATGTATGTAAATGATAAAAGTAGATTTCAGCTGATAAAGAAGCAAAAGCTGCAAATGGCATCTCTCTCTCTCTCTCTCTCTCTCTCTCTCTCTCTTTCTCTCTGGCAGTATCTGTGTTGGTTGCCTGCGGAGGTTACTGCAGGTAACCATCAAAGCCAAAGGCTCACTGCTCGAGAACTGATATATGCATACACATATGTATACACAAGCGAGAAGAAGAGTCCCCTACTATGTGTGTATGGGTGAGGGAGAAGGAGAGAGTCCTACTGACGGCACCATAGTATGCAAGAATTGATTAATATTTTATAGTAAATATAACGGATTATTATCAAATATTATATAATAAAAATGTTAGAAAATTAACTCAGGAGCATTGCAGAATTTACCCATTGGAACAAGGCTATGATGGTTTCCTATCAGAGTTTATATATTAATATGTAGCACGTTTCTGGCATATAGTTTAATATTAGTACATACCTGCCATGTTGATCCTAAATCATCAGCCTATAAACCTTTCTATTGTCTAGTCCCAAAAAGATATTCTCATAAATTCTTCAGCTTTTTTACTTCACATTTCTAAAACAGTGTCATATCAAAGGGGAAATTTGAAAGCCAAACAGATAGCTCATGATACTATGATAATGGTCAAACCAAATAAAATTAAAAATGAACAATATTCAAAGAACCTAAACTTTTTCTTTTGCATGATGTTCTGTTTACTAGTAGCAAACAATCAGAGGAGCCTAAAACTTGCTTGTTATTAATCATCTTCCTCTTTGGTTCACCATCTGAGAGAAAACTACACCTGAACTAGAGTCATCAGTCTCCTCCTCCCCCAGCACATTGTCCTCATCAATGATTCTCAACATTTGTAAATGAGCAGCAGCATGATCAGGCTTTTCTACTGCAACAAAATTTGCAGCCTGATCAGGATTTTCCTGCAACTGAAGTGCAAATTCAAGATTCCACAGCACATCACCCATTGATGGCCGCTCAATTCCATGATCAGCCAAGCATTTTTCTGCCGTCTCAGAAAATTTCTCCAAGCATTCAGGGTTTATCTGTCCTTCAAGACGAGGATCAATAATCTCACCAAGCTCCCCTTTTCTCAAACAACTTAGAGCCCAATCTGCAAGGCTGACTTGTTCTTTAGGCAAGCTGGGATTAAGGGCTGGCCTTGCACACAATACTTCAAATAAGACTACTCCAAAAGAGTAAACATCAGATTTCTCTGTCAGCTGTTGCCTGCGGAAGTACTCAGGATCTAAATAACCAAAACTACCTTTCACCATTGTGCTAACATGTGTTTGATTCAGATTTGGACCCGTCTTTGATAGCCCGAAATCGGATACTTTTGCCTCCCAATTTTCATCAAGCAAAATGTTTGTAGTTTTCACATCTCTGTGAATGATTGTGTACTTGGCACCTGTGTGAAGATAATGTAGTCCCTTTGCAGCCCCAATACATATTTCCAACCTTTTCTTCCATGACAAGCAAGGTTTGTCACCCCTATACAAATGCTCCCTTAGTGTTCCATTAGCCATATAATCATAAACCAGAATCATTTCTCCTTGTTCCTCACAAAACCCAATCAAGGAAACCAAATGCTTGTGTCTTAGCTTTGAAAGCATCTCAATCTCGGTTTCGAACTCATTAACTCCTTGTTCTGAAGATGGGTTTGATCTTTTGATGGCAACCTTTGTCCCTCCATCAATGACTCCTTTATAAACCTTTCCAAATCCTCCAACACCAATCACCCTTGACTCATCAAAGTTCTTGCTGCCATATTTTATCTCCCCCAGTGAGAAATGCCTACACAGACCACCTGCAAGGCTTGACAGATGACTACCTGCACTACTTCTACCTGATATTGTTGATTTGCTTGTTGATGTGTGAGAACTTCCATAGATAGGCAACCAATTACCACTGCACGATCCAGATTTGCTGCGATTAAAATTCTTCTTCTTCCGAGTGATCACAATGATAACAACAAAGGCTATAACACACCCAGCAGCCCCTCCAGCAATCCCACCAATCACATGTGCACTATTACTTGACCTAGAAGTACTAAACTCCTTTGTTTTCTCAGCCCCAGTAGGCATCACTGATGGTGTCGGATTCAGGCCAGCCAAGTTTCCTTCTGTGTCATTCAGCTTAAAAATCTCTAACCCATTGAGAATTGCATCATAATATTCAGGCTTCATTGACGCACTGGGATGCATTGCCACCCATAATTCTTCATCATAATCAGGCTGGTCACTAACATAAACAGCATAATCCTTATAAACAGGCACTCCCGGGGATCCAGCCCAGGCAATCACATCGGCAGATGGCTGTGCAGTTTGGTTATTGACAAAGATATCAAACACTCTTTGATTCAACTTATCCAGCTGAAACTCGCAAAAATGGAACCTGACGACGTAAGTAAAATTGGCATCAACCTGAAAAACCCATGTAAGATTATAGTTTTTATTGACTGTTCCATTTGGGCCCATCGATCTTGCTGTCCTATAGACGTTTAACGGCGCAATAGACTCAGTCACATCGTTAGAATACTGAATCTTAACGTCCTTATCGGCTTGTGAGGTGACACCAGAAGCAGCACCGAAGAGATACGGGGTATCATCATACCATGTCCGATCAAGCCCACCGGAATCATTGATTGCAGAAATGTACTGCCCGCCGACATTTAATCGAGTCATTGTTTGTAAACAAGAGCTCCCAACATCAACAGTTTGATCAGAGAAACCAACCAGAGCGGCCGGCAGGAAGATATCCGGCATGGTGAAAACCTCAATGCCGTTAACAAAAGCATAAGACCCATTTTGCTGTGAGGAAGGAAAGATCGTGACATTGAGATTACCAGATTGTGAAGGTGAAAGAGAAAATTCTCGGACAATGTAAGCTTGTGTGAGTGCTCGCGCTGTAATCGAGGCACTGAAATTTTTTAGGAGAGTAAACTCATTTGCGATGACTCCGAAATAAGAGTCATTAGGGTTGAGATTACTGTAAATTGATGGATAAAAATGGAGTCTGAGCAGCAGGCGATTGTTTTTTGGGACTGAGATGTTGTAAGTCGATTGAGACGTGAAAATCCTCGCAGTCATGTAAGGAACTGCAGATGGCAGAGAAGGGTCCTGGTATTGAGCTGTTGCTGTTATGGCATCTTTAGAAGAAGAAAGAAACTTTGAGTCGGATCTCCATGTTCGGCCATCTGAATCCTTCGCATCGCTAGATGCACCGCATGCTAAGATATAAGGACCAGGGTTTGACTGTGAGATTTTGCTTTGAGCTTCAGCTTTATTTAAGATGGTAAATAACAAAATAACATAAAATAAGATCAGGGTTTTTGTTTTCATAGCTTAAAGGGGGAAAAAACCCTTTTAAGAGAAAAATGAAGAAATTGAGAGACGGAGAAAGAAAAATACGAGGGAGAAAAAAAGTACACAAAAACAGAGGATCAATTTTTGGGAATAAATTAAAATGAGCAGAAAAAACTGTTGTTTTGTAAATCTATGGATTAACCTGCAAAAATTCAGGTCAGGAAGCAGAAATTATTCTTGTTCTACGTTCTGTTTGGATTTTACGTTCAGTTTTATTCAAGGTGAAAGATGAGAAACTAAGATCTGGGTTTTTATTTTCATGGCTTAAGGGCAGATCTCTTTGAGAGAAAGAAGAAAGAAAAGACCTGAAATCAAGAGAGAAAAGGAAAAAACAGAGTTTAAGAAAGCAGGGGAGCAATTCTCGAGAACGAGATTCTGAGCAAGCACGAAAAATGTTGCTGTAAATGTAAAAGATTACTAAATCCAAGGATTGAAATGCAGAGATAACCAGATAATTTTTTCTTGATTTTACCGTAGAATGGATCAGAGGATGGGGAAGGATGGAAGGATGGAGGGGGAGATGTTGGCCGTTAGAGTAACGGAAAGAGAGATGAAACCGCCAAATCTGCATGAACCAGTTATGGGCGTTCCTTTAGGTTTGAGTTATTAATGTTTCTTTGATTTAGTTAATGTATTTAATTAATTTATTCTTTTACGTGTTTTTTACTGATAATTAAAAAATATTATATGAAATTGAGAATAAAATTACGAAAATGCCATCACCATACTTTTTCATGGGTAGGTCCCAACAGGTGGACCCCATCCACCCAGACAAACATAAATATCTCTCCGCTTAAACCTCGAAATTATGAAAATTACGAAATAATTTATCCACTTCGTCCTCGTCTAGCTGTTTGGTAATGGCTCTGACCTCCTGCAACTCGGCAATTCTTCCACGACAG
>NW_019014683.1:274580-284890 GCF_000150535.2 Carica papaya | reverse complement strand
CCGTTTTCCCTCTTAATTTCACTTTTGTTTGTTTCTGGAAATTTTTGCACGTGCGCACGCGAACTAGCTTTCGATGTTTCTAGGAGAGATCGTATGACCGTTTGATCGTTTATCAAACATTGGAAAATAATTTAATAATGTAGTGCTTTCTTTTTATATATATTAAGCATGAGATCTGATATGTTACTTAATCGTATCTTCTTCGTCCACGTTGGTCGGTATAGCTGGATTTGGTCGGCTTTAGCTTCACGTTAGGTGCGCGTCTGATATCGTGATTCTTAAGTCATGTTTGTTTGGTAGCTGTTACAAATTATTTATTAAATTATTTGTTTCTTCAATTCACTTCTGCTTTCTGGTAACTAGAGTCTGGTAATGCCGCAGATCTGTTGTTTTTAATTTAATTTTGTTGAAATGGAACAGTAATCGGCACCGTTGTTTGCTATAAATGATGCTAGATTCTACTGTGTGATGATTGATACGCTTATACGGTTTGATCTAACCATTCAAGGATCTGGTCTTCACAGGTTGTGTGGAGTCTCAACATGGCAACGGGACAACTCTTCTCACGCTCCACTCAAGCCTTGTTCTACAACTACAAGCAACTCCCCGTCCAACGGATGCTTGATTTTGATTTTCTTTGCGGTGAGTGGCACTAAGTCGTTGTTATCAGAGATATTCTTGCTGCATTTTCCAATGGCATTTCAGTTGTGGCTTTACTACACTGGTGTTTGGAATTAATCTAAGGATGTTTTTCTTCCCTTATACAGGGAGGGAAACACCTTCTGTTGCTGGAATAATTAATCCTGGTTCTGAGGGATTTCAGAAACTCTTTTTTGGTCAAGAGGAAATTGCAATCCCTGTACATTCGGCGTAAGCTATATTTCTTACATCCCCTTTATATTTTTCATCTTGTAAATCTTCCCATGCCTTAAATATGAATTTCACAAAGGGTAATTATGATGCCAGCACAGATCACACGTTGGCACGCAATTATGTTGCCTCTTCACTACTTTTATAAACTATTTATCTTTTATTAGTAACATTAAAATTGTAGCTATACTTGTTCTTAGATGATAAATTTGTACGACACATATATACTGGTCTTTGTGTATTGGACAGAAGTAACGCACTGTAAGCATCATTCTAAAATGTTGTCATTGCTGGAGAGGAAAAGTTCAGGCTAACAATTTGAGCTGCATGTAACATAACTCTATAGTGATGCACCTTATGAACTGAAAATAGGATAATAATTCCATGCTTTGTGGGGCTAGAATTTCTCTAACTTCTGTATCGACCTACTTTTACAGTATTGAGACAGCTTGTGCTGCACATCCAACTGCTGATGTCTTCATTAACTTTGCATCATTTAGAAGGTTAGTTTCTATCATTATTGTGGTAAAATTCTGGAGGATGGACTTCTCAGTTTGAAACTTCCGTGATCATGGAATATTATTGCATTTGCAGTGCGGCTGCCTCATCAATGGCTGCTCTGAAACAGCCAACCATTAGGGTTGTCGCAATAATAGCTGAAGGTGTTCCAGAATCTGACACCAAGCAATTGATTGCTTATGCCCGTGCAAACAATAAGGTGAGAATGATGATAAAAAGTTACTTTGCGTAAACTAAACTGAATCTGTTAAAGGAAATGACAAGCAATTAACCTCACCATTTCACTTGAGTTCTTATTTTCTTAGTTATGAAATTAATGCAGCTTTGATACCAAACATTATGCAGGTTGTCATTGGCCCTGCTACTGTTGGAGGTATTCAAGCAGGAGCTTTTAAGATTGGTGACACTGCTGGAACAATTGACAACATCACCCAATGCAAGCTTTACAGGCCTGGATCTGTTGGTTTTGTCTCAAAATCTGTATGTATTCACTCATGAGTTACTCTTTTATTCTTCAAAGATTTACTCTGACCTTTCAGGCTAGCCTTTAACCTTCATACAAGAATTTCCTATCAATCAGTTAATGAATTTCTTTTCAACTGTAGTTCTCAACATTATATTTAAAGCATTACTTTTCGAGTTAGTTATTGAAAAATGTGGTATGTCAATGGTCATGGCTTGCTTTTGTCAATGATCTCTGCTTGATTCAAAATTGCTCAGCCATATGGCAAATAGGCTAAGTGATTTTGCTTCTGACTTTCATTGAAATGGATTAGGTTGAAGACAGACTAGAAGATGGGGAGATCACATTAAATTTAGTTAGAAGATAATGGGTAGTAACATCAGTCGACTTTTGATATCTCCAGATTAACTGATAATTTAACAGGAAGTTTTTTTCCCCAAAAAAGCTAAAGCCAACAGTATGTTTCCTGGCTGAGCTTCTAAATCATGTTTTATCTCTCTTATTTCCCTTTCCACTGAGAAATGCATGCACACTTGTACCTGGAAGTTCCCGTAGCACTATTCCATTATTTTGTCACCAAGAGTTGAAGAGTTTATTTGATGTGGGGTCTTACCCTATTGACATGATTATAGCATTACATACAACATTTTGCAGGAACAAGGGTCACTGATTTTTTTTTTTTGGGTTAAAATTACAGGGTGGTATGTCTAACGAAATGTACAACACTATTGCCCGTGTAACAGATGGTATTTATGAAGGTACCTTATTTATTAATGCTGCCTAGATTGTTTCAATGTCTCCTATTCTTGTAGATTCATGACGAGATAAAATTTGGGTGAATTTTAACTTTTTCCAGGTATTGCAATTGGAGGCGATGTGTTCCCTGGCTCTACTCTGTCAGATCATGTTTTGCGGTTTAGCAATATTCCCCAAGTGTGTCATTTTTTTCTATCTATATCTTTTTATCAGTATGGTATACCTTATCAATAGTTGTCATATGTGTATTAATGTACACCTGGAGTTGCTATCCAATAAAATATCTATGGATATTTGTTCCTTTATGCCCTACAAATTATGCAGGATAACACACAGAGATTGGACCTTAGATGAGAGAAACTGTTGGCTCTTAGTACCATACTGAAAATGTTTACCAGTTGATCTCGACTAGATATATAATGTAAAATAAGAACTCGTATGTGAATCCTTTCTCAATAAAAGTGAAGATCAAGCTCAATATGTTTGGAACAAGCATGTTGGATAGGATTAAACGCCATATAGGATTATTTGTATTGTCACAATTTTCAACTGGTGCATCTAAGAAATAACAGTTTAGTTCTCCTCATATTCAACATAAATAAGAGATCACTGCTGCAACATCCATATTCAGCCTCAAAATTTGGCCTGGAAACTGTTGTCCTTTTCTTGACAGTCAAAGATATCAAATAGGAACCAAGAAAGACATAATAATCTGTAGGTAAACTGTTGAGCATCTGGATGCCTAACTCAGTTCACATCTTATTTTCAATTGATATTTATCCCTTTAAGTCACTCAAAAGATTTTTGTATTCCAAGTCTGGGTTTCTTATAGTTGCAAAGTTTAGATGGCCTGTATCAACATTTCTGCACGTAACTGATGTCTTGGGGAGTTATAAATTTTTGCCCCCTCCTATGTTCCCAATAGCTGGGAAGTCAATATTTTCTAGGATTAAAATTTAATGCAACTATTTGAGGCAAATGCATAGCAGTTTGTAAAGTTAGTAGGATGGATATTTGAAACAAATTCTAATTTAGTTCTCTAACATTTTCTTTCTTGGCTGTTATACCTTGCCTTTCTTCAATTTGTTTATAAAAAATCTCAGGTAAAAATGATGGTTGTACTTGGCGAACTTGGTGGGCGAGATGAATATTCTCTTGTTGAGGCCCTGAAACAGGGAAAAGTGACCAAACCAGTGGTTGCTTGGGTTAGTGGAACTTGTGCTCGACTCTTCAAGTCAGAAGTACAGTTTGGTCATGCTGTAAGTAATAGCATTGGCTGTCTTAAACTTTCTTCCTTTTACCTAATTTAGGAGCTACATAGCCAATATGTATAATAACTGTTATCTGGTTAATTAAGGGGGCCAAAAGTGGTGGTGAAATGGAATCTGCACAAGCCAAGAATCAAGCCCTACGGGATGCTGGAGCTGTTGTTCCCACTTCATATGAAGCTTTTGAAGCTGCAATCAAGGAAACATTTGAGAAGTTGGTTAGCTTCTTCATTCTTCGGCTAACTTTTTAAAAAAATGAAACAGACTTTATCTCCATCATCAGTGTCATTTACATCTTTAATTGGATAATTTTCTCTAAGGTTGAAGAGGGGAAGATTGCTCCTGTCAAGGAAGTGAAGCCTCCACAAATCCCTGAGGATCTTAACTCTGCAATTAAAAGTGGCAAAGTTCGGGCACCCACTCATATTATTTCTACCATCTCTGATGACAGGGGTATTTTCTTGTGCACATTTCTGCTAATATATTTTGAGCTTCTATTAGCTTGATGACAAAGATATCCGGTGCACTAATTTTTTTGCTACAATGTGTTGTAGGTGAGGAGCCATGCTATGCGGGTGTGCCAATGTCTTCTATTGTTGAACAGGGTTATGGTGTGGGTGATGTAATCTCACTTTTGTGGTTTAAACGTAGCCTTCCTCGATATTGCACCAAATTTATTGAGGTCGAGTTCCTCTTGTGAAATTCTCTAGTGGCCCATCTTCCTCTTTGATTCTTTAATTTGGTATTATTAGAACGCAATGTACGATGCTCAAGCCTTTTTGCCAATTCATTTGTCATTTGCCAGATATGTATCATGTTATGTGCGGACCATGGCCCCTGTGTTTCTGGTGCTCACAACACTATTGTAACTGCTAGGGCTGGCAAGGACCTTGTTTCCAGCCTTGTTTCAGGTAAATGCTGATTTTCTTTCTTCATTTCTAATATAACTTCTCCACTTGAATTGCCAAATAGAGGTAATACTCAATTACGAGCTGAAATAGGTTTGCTTACGATTGGTCCTCGATTTGGTGGTGCTATTGATGATGCTGCACGATACTTCAAGGATGCATATGACAGGGTAAGACTCGATGGGCATTAGAACTGAGATAAGGAATTGGTTTACAATGGTTCTAGATGATGAAATTTAATTATGGTCTTGTATATTCTTAGGGTCTTACACCATATGAATTTGTTGAGGGCATGAAAAAGAAGGGCATCCGTGTGCCAGGAATTGGACACAGGTATAGTGATTACATTTTTGCACGCAGGCTTTTGCGATTTTAGATGTTCCTAATAAGAAGTCTGAAATTTGAACTTCTCCTTATTGTTAAAAAAGGATCAAACGGGGAGACAACAGAGATAAGAGAGTAGAGTTGCTCCAATTATTTGCACGGACACATTTCCCATCAGTGAAGTATATGGAATATGCTGTTCAAGTTGAAACTTACACTCTCTCAAAGGCCAATAACCTGGTCCTTAATGTTGATGGTGCAATTGGGTCCCTTTTCTTGGATCTCCTTGCTGGTAGTGGAATGTTCAGCAAGCCAGAGATTGATGAGATTGTTGAGATTGGCTATCTGAACGGGCTATTCGTGCTGGCACGCTCCATTGGTTTGATTGGGTGAGTTGAAATTTGATTGTCTAGGATGTTCAAGTCATCTTTTATTTTTAACTTTTTACGGCAAAACAACATAATGGTCAGAATACTGATCCCCTAGCATCATTTCTATCTCAATCTTAATAAAGCCAAACCCTATTGGTTCTTATACTTAATAGATGATGTTGTGGTCCATGGTTGAGATATGACCAATGGATGAGAAAATGGTACGGTTTCATGTGTTCGGGGTATCTAATCTTAGGTAAATAAGTCTGATAGCTCTGTTTGATAGTGTTTTCACAAGGGAGAGTGGCATAGGATGACATAGTCTTCCCCACCACCAAATTATTCTTTATATAAACCATTGCTTCTCTCACTGATCATTTCTTATTCAAAAATTGCAGACACACCTTTGATCAGAAGAGATTGAAACAACCCCTATATCGCCATCCATGGGAAGACGTACTGTATACCAAGTGAGAGAAATCACCTATTACAGGTGCAAGCACCTACTTGCTCTTGAGGAAACTTTTTTCCCCTTTTAACTTTGATATTGCTGAATCTCCAATTTGCTGAAATTATCAATCAATTCCCTAGGAATAGTCTTGATTGCTTCTCTAATGGCATGTTGAGTATCTTCATTTGTAATCATTTATAAAAGGCAGTGATGAATCCATAAGATATCCTTTAACTTCCTCATCCAATGAAAAAAGAACAATTTACTATGCAAGGGAATCTCTTCATCTCCTTGTAGGCTTCCAGTGTACTCAAATAAGGTCCAATGTGGACCTGATCTGTCTTTTGGTTACCAAAATATCGCGATTTTGTTGTTTTTTCTTGTAATGAAATGTTACTAGTAATAGTGCTATTTGTATAACATTTTTGTGCTCTATATATTCATCTTTAGCTAATAATGTGAAGAATCATTTTACATTATCCTACGCAACAGATCTTTTGCTTAGGATTTTTGCCTTTTCGATTCCAGGATTTTCCAATTTCGGAAAATGTCAAACCTGGAGGAGATTAAAATTCACAAGTAAAACTTAGATTAGTTTCTCACTTTTCAAAGTGAAGAGGAAATGATTGGATTTACTGGTGAATTTTAAGGTCATTTGGCGAGAGATTTTAAGCTTAGTCTAATCTATAGTATTATAGGCTATAAAACTATCAGACTTCTTTGCGCGGAAACCTGTTAACCCGAAAGTGCAGGTCCGGTATAAATCATTTACCCCCTACATTTATAACTGCATGGCGCACGAGGCTGCCGAGATTTTAACTTTTAGCTTTAATTACCATGTAAAATAATAAATTATGATCCAATAATTTTAAAATTTTAAGTCAATAAAGATTACCATCTTGTTATTAATAGCAACATAAATTTTTATACAAAAAATAAGAAAGAGATAAATGAAAGAAAGTATACAAGCATTCTGGGATGTGGGGGTCAAAATCAGAGCCTGCATCAGTTGCGATGCAAGTGTTAAAAATAAAAAGGTGTGCGCCTGGCCCATCTTAAATCGTTCTCTTATCTTACTATCTACGATTGGCCTCTTGATACAAAGCAATGGACAAAAAATGTTGTACAACACACTCAAAAGAAAACAGAAAAGTAAAAAAAAAAGATCCGCACCTACCAAAAAAAGAAGTGAAAATAAGGAAATGCCCAAATGAGAAACAATATGATCAATATAAATTATTCTTACAAGGTTTTTTATCTAAAATAATGTTAAAAAAAAAATCTAAAAATGTTAGTAGTTATTGAAAGATACACATTTGACATTTGGGTGTCTTAAAATTTAGACATCGGAGTTTAATACAAGTAAAAATATAACATTATAAAAATATTCAAGTATATATTGTATAACATTTAACATACTTTTAGATTTGAATCTAAAAGATATAAAATTTACTTATAACATTTTGTTAGTTTTAGTCTATCTAGTTGAATTTCATTTAAAAAATTTTATATTTAATGAGAATTATAGTAAAGTTTGAAAATTTACTTGATTTATTTATTTATTTTTTGCAGCATTTAAGTTAACTTTAAAAAATATCGTTAACTTAATTTCAAAAAAAATAAAAGTTCACTGCAATGTTTTATACAAATTCAGCTCGATTCCAAATTTCAACTAAGTTAAGATTTTTCTTAAAGTTACCGTTAACCGTTGGGTAATCAGCCAACACTTCATAATAAAATAATCGCAGAGAGAGAAAAAAACAAGAAAACGCAGTCAGGATTGATTTGTCGAATGAGAACGGACCATGTCCAATAAAAGAAATAAATAAATTATTCTTAGAAAATAATTATATATATGTATATATATACAGAATTTAACATGGACGTACAAGTACAGCGCATCCACAGGCCGCAAGCATATATTGCAGGCAGCAAGCCAACAACACTCACTCCTTTAACTTTTGTTTCATAATTACGCTGCCTTCTTTCCGAATTTGATCCACAAGCTCTCCGAATTCTTGGACTTTTCAAAAAAAAAAAAAAAATCTCATTTCAAAATCCCCGAATTTCCATTCTGATTTGCTTATCTGAGAAACTGAAGTGAGAAAATTGGGAAGGAAGAAGAGTGGTAGCTGCAGAACCAGACGCACCAATGACTTCAGATAGCAGAGCAGCACATACACAGGATCCACATCGCCATCGCCACCATAGCAACCAACCTCAGTCCTCCGGCACCAGCAATCTTAGACCGCAGACGAACACAGACTCCATTAGCAAAGCCATTGCTCAGTATACAGTGGATGCGCGGCTCCACGCAGTTTTCGAGCAATCCGGTGAGTCAGGTAAGTCTTTTGACTACTCTCAGTCGCTAAAAACCACCACGCAATCCGTCCCTGAGCAGCAAATTACCGCTTATTTGTCGAAAATTCAACGTGGCGGCCACATACAGCCTTTTGGTTGCATGATAGCAGTCGATGAAGCTTCTTTTCGCATCATTGCATGCAGCGAAAACGCCCGGGAAATGCTCGGCTTGACCCCCCAATCAGTGCCTAGTCTCGATAATCCTGAGATTTTGACAATTGGGACCGATGTGCGGACCCTTTTTACGCCCTCCAGTGCCGTTTTGCTGGAGAGGGCGTTTGGGGCGCGGGAAATCACGTTGTTGAATCCGGTTTGGATTCACTCGAAAAATTCTGGGAAACCCTTCTACGCTATTTTGCACAGGATCGATGTGGGTATTGTGATTGACTTGGAGCCTGCGAGGACAGAGGACCCTGCCCTGTCTATTGCAGGGGCTGTGCAGTCACAGAAGTTAGCCGTGCGTGCAATTTCCCAGTTGCAGTCGCTTCCTGGCGGGGATATTAAACTCTTATGTGACACTGTTGTAGAGTGTGTGAAGGAGCTTACTGGGTACGATAGAGTCATGGTGTATAAGTTTCATGAAGATGAGCATGGTGAGGTTGTAGCTGAGAGCAAGAGGCCTGACTTGGAGCCTTATATTGGGTTGCATTATCCGGCCACGGATATCCCTCAGGCCTCAAGATTCTTGTTCAAGCAGAATAGGGTTAGGATGATAGTGGATTGCCACGCCACGCCTGTGCGCGTTATTCAGGATGAAGGGCTTATGCAGCCTCTCTGCCTGGTGGGTTCAACTCTTCGGGCTCCTCATGGTTGCCATGCTCAGTACATGGCAAACATGGGTTCAATTGCCTCTTTGGCCATGGCAGTTATCATTAATGGAAGCGATGAGGAAACTACTGGAGGGAGGAATCCAACAAGGCTTTGGGGTCTGGTTGTTTGCCATCACACTTCTTCTCGCTGCATTCCCTTTCCCCTCCGGTATGCTTGTGAGTTCTTAATGCAGGCTTTTGGACTGCAATTGAACATGGAGTTGCAGTTGGCATCACAGATGTCAGAGAAACGGGTTTTGAGGACCCAGACTCTCCTGTGTGATATGCTTCTTCGTGACTCTCCTACTGCCCTTGTTACTCAAAGTCCCAGCATAGTGGATCTAGTTAAATGTGATGGGGCAGCTCTCTATTACCAAGGGAAGTACTATCCTGTTGGTGTGACCCCAACTGAGACACAGATAAAGGATATCATGGAGTGGTTGAAGGCATACCATGGGGACTCCACAGGTCTAAGTACAGATAGTCTGGCCGATGCTGGATATCCTGGAGCAGCCTCCCTTGGTGATGCTGTTTGTGGGATGGCTGTTGCTTATATCACCAAACGAGATTTTCTATTCTGGTTCCGATCTCATACTGCAAAAGAGGTCAAGTGGGGAGGTGCAAAGCATCACCCTGAAGAAAAAGATGATGGACAAAGGATGCATCCTCGTTCCTCATTTAAGGCTTTTCTGGAAGTTGTTAAGAGCCGTAGTCTGCCATGGGAGAATGCTGAAATGGATGCCATTCACTCCTTGCAGCTTATTCTCCGAGACTCCTTTAGAGATGCTGAAGCAAGCAATTCTAAGCTGTTGTGCATTCCCAACTTGGGGATCTGGACTTGCAAGGAATTGATGAGCTCAGCTCGGTTGCCAGGGAAATGGTGAGGTTAATTGAGACTGCGAATGCTCCCATATTTGCTGTAGATGTTGATGGTCGTATAAACGGATGGAATGCAAAGGTTGCCGAGCTAAACAGGCTTTCAGTTGAGGGAGATATGCGAAAATCCGTGGTTTCGGATATAAATTACAAGGAATATGAAGAAACTCAGACAAGCTCCTTTCTCGTGCAATAAACAGTAATACTTCTAATTCAGTTTAAATCCGCACTTAAATCCATTAGGAGTGTCAACAAAACTTATAAAATGCCAAAAAAGAACCTCCAAAGGAATTTCCTATGAAAAAAAATACAGTCATTCTCCTAATTCAAGTAC
>NW_019014683.1:203920-220101 GCF_000150535.2 Carica papaya | reverse complement strand
ATTCTTTAGTATAACGACTCGGACAATCATATATCTTTTAATTGAATTTTGTACGTCGAGATTGAATTTATTTATAATTAATTTTTAATATAATAATCGTGTTATTTTTTAATAAATTTATACTTAATTCAATTCAAATATGATCGGAGATAAATCGTTGTTGTGAGTATTAAAAAAATTTATATAAAAAATATTATCTTATTTTTTAACGATAACATAATATTGTACCTAATTACTGAAGTTTGACATTAATCACTTAGATAATTCATTAAAAATATACTTAATTTATTTTAATATAATAATATAATATATATATATCTCTCTCTTTAAATATATATGTATATATATATATGGGTTGTTTATAGCCTTTATATAAAATGCTACCTAAGATCACACAAGTTTCATGACATTTTGCCACACTATACCATCTATAATTTTGATGTACATAGTCTAAAAATATAATTATATAAACATATAACAACATTTAATACTCTTATGAATATTCCACGAGACACCCACATTGTATTAAAAGAACCATCAATACTGATAGTTAATTGGGTTATAAATAATTTCAAAATGATATATATTTAAGGTAATATAACCTAGTATTACACATGATATTTAATGTTTAAAATAATCTTATATAAATTAAATATTAAAATTAATTTAATCATTTTAACCCATAATATAGGCTAATTATCTCACCACTACTATTTATATATGTGTGTGTGTGTAAATTATGGGATGCCCAAAACGTCAATAAAATTGGTCCCATTTTTTCTGGCGGAAAACGACGCCGTATCTGCAGGAATACGCGGTAGTGAGTGGCCTGCTTGAGTGGGTTGCTATAAGGCAGAAAAGTCCAACGGGAGAGCTCCAAATTTGTGTTAATTGTCTCCTAAAAACGGCACAGCATTGAGAGTCAAAGAAAAGAAAGTACAAGGACAATGTTGTTCTTCAATTGACCCACCACCGCTGAGAATCTATGGCGACAAAAACATTTTGTTGCTCCAAATAATTATAAAGCACACTATTTGCCCAGTCAATTTTGGGTCGTCGCCTTCTTAGTTCTATAATTTTAGGACCGAGTGGGAGGCATTGATGGATGTTCAACCTTGTCAAATTGTGTCAAAAAGAGGTTAGATTATTTAGAAAATAATATTTTCCATTTGGGAATTTATTTAAATTATTAGGGTTTTATCCAATTAATTTATTTATAAGTAAATTTTAATTCATTTATGAATTTGAAATTTAATTTATTACGGGTTAAAATTATAAATATTTTGTAAAGGAAAAAAAAAAAAAAAAAGGAAAATCATGGGGTACCGAAAAAGTGTAGTTCAGGAGGCGTGTCAGCAACAGTATTTAAGCTGGGGGAGGACTCTTTGAACGGTGCCGTTTTTGCCTCTCGAACTGCAACACGTCGCCCAGCTAGCATCGATGTTGATGGCTCTTTTATCCCTACGTTTCGTGTGTGGCCACTCCCATGCATGAATTGTGCCTAACAAAAATTGACTTGCTGAAAATGCCAAACGAACAAGATTTAAATATTCCCCGTAGATATTAATATTTAATTGAATAATAATTAATTTTTTTTAATAAATTTGAATTAAAATTCACATCTTATATATATATATATATTATTAAAAAATTATATCATAATTAATGTGCAATATTCATCAAAATTATTATTAATAATAATTAAAAATTTTGAATAGATGATTTTTCATATTATTAATTTTAAAATACTGAATTTTAAATTTTGTTAACTTACAATACTAAAATAAAATAAAAAAATTACTTTGAATATAACAAAAATAGTGAATAAACATGTAATTTATTAAAATAAATTTTCTTGCACACCAATAAAAAATAAAAGCAGTTCATATATATATATATATTATAATAAGATATTCTTAAAAATTTTATATAAAAATAAAATGTTTATATATATATATATTTGAAATAAAATATGTTAAATTATATATAATAATTGCATAATATTTATTTTACTTATATATGTTTTAATATGTATAAATAAAATTTAACCCAATAAGTGCAATTATAATAATGAATTAAATTATAAAGTCTATTGAATCAACACATTCTTATAACTTTACATAAAAATTTTTTAAAAAATATATTTATTTTTTGAAAATTGAGATATTAAAATAAAATTTTAACTCGTTTTGATTATATAATTAAAATAATATATTCACCGTGTAATATTTATTTCACCCGTATATGTTATGATTTATTAAGATAATATTTAAATCTATCGTTATTATAACCATATTAATATAATAATATATTAAAATTTAAATTATATTAAATTGAATATTATAGTAACAAATGAGGAATTTTATATAATGAATAAAATTAGAACTTTGTAATATTAAAATAAAATTTAATATAAATGGTCAAAATTATATAAAATATTACAAAGAAATAAAGAATGACCCTTGAGAAAGTATATAGAAAGGAGCATATATTATACAAGAGGGTTGGATGAAACAACTGTGCAAGCAAACAAACAATTTAAACACCGTTGAAAACAACATCCAACAAACACAAACTCAGCTTTGTCCCCACAACACCACCACCACCGTCACCACCACCACGCCCACCCATCTCCTCCTCACACGACACCCACCCCCTCCCCTGTTCCTCCACCACCCAACACTCATACACCCCCTCGTCTTCTTCTCCATCACCCTTCGCTAACTTACGCCTCCCCATCTTATCCTGCGCATCCCCTCCATCACTTGTCTGTCTCCCTGTCCCTCTGTCCCTCCCTCCATTAAAATATTGAAAAATAAAGGAAAGTGAGGAAGAAAAACACCAACACCAACGGTTCATCTCTTTTCTCTCTTTCTCTCTCTTTCTCTTTATATATATATATACATGTATTTATATAATCTCTATCTTTCATTACACCTCCTAATTTTGGATCAACCTAGATAGTGAAGTGGGAAGAGGAGGAAGAAAGGTGGGAAGAGGAGGAAGAAAGGTGGGAAGAGGAGGAAGAAAGGTGGAAAGGAAGAGGAAGAGGAGGAGCGTACTGGGGTTAGGGTTTTTGAGAGATGTGGGATGCTTCAGGCATTGATGAATCTGCTCTCTCTGTGCTGGAAGCCGTTCGGGCATAGCAGCGAGAAATCCGGCTCGACTGGTTCTACTTGCGCCGGTGGTGGTGGCGGTGGAGGTGGAAAAGAAGGTAAAGACGGGTTACTTTGGTTTCGCGACTTAGACAAGTATGGCTCTGGCGATTTCTCCATGGCTGTCGTCCAGGCCAATCAGGTGCTCGAGGACCAGAGCCAGATTGAGTCCGGCCCATTCGGCACCTTTGTCGGCGTCTATGACGGTCACGGCGGCCCCGAAGCCGCCCGCTATGTCTGCGATAATCTCTTCAAACATTTTCGAGGTTTGTCATTTTTTTTTTGGGGGATTTTGTAATAATCTGTATCCTGTTGCTTAAATATGTAGGAGAGTTGGGATTTCTCTGTGATTTTGAATTAGCCACGTCGTTTTCTGAATTGAGCCCCATGGGTGGAGAAACTGTTACTGGTGATTTTCAATCTTTCTTTTTTGAAAGCTTTTATGTGAAAGGTTGCGCTTTTGATTGGGGGCTTTTATGGGTTTTGATTGTAAAGTATCTGAGACAGTTGAGAGAGGTGTACCAGTATTTGCTTTTCAGACTTAGAGCTTGAATGTCAATTTCTTTTTAAAGATCTCCAGAGCAACTTTGTTACTTTAGAAGACAACCTAAGATGTGCCTTTCTGGCTTTTGAGACTTTCATTTTGATCTCTAGGACCAAAATTTTGCTACTTTTATGCTGTGTGTTGGGAGTTTCTCATTTGGTTTTGGGTGCTAAAATCTAGTAAGTGCAGTAATATGAGTTCTTTAATGCTTGCCAAACAGGGCCTTAGTTTCTTTAGGCATTCCCTGCAAGTGAAAATTTACCTTTGTATTGGGCGTTGGAAGTTTAGACTTTTGAGGCATTTAAAAACTAGAGGCAGATGTTTCTCAACATGTTTTCTAGCCTCTTATTCTTTCATTTTCTTTTCTTTTTGATACGTGGTGTGATGGGTCGGTACTTTGCTTTCCTCTGTGAACTAAATACTACCAAAAGAGATGGAGCCCTTCTTATGTTGGCATGCTTAGGCTTTGTGATTATGCAGCAATATCAGAAAGGTCCCAAGGAGTTGTGACAACTGAGACCATAGAGAGAGCTTTTCAGGCTACAGAGGAAGGGTTTACTGCTCTTGTATCAGACTCATGGAGTCTTCGACCTAACATAGCCACAGTAGGTACGTGCTGTCTAGTTGGGGTGATACATCAACAGACTCTCTTTGTGGCAAACCTTGGTGATTCTCGTGTTGTGTTGGGCAAGAAAGTTGGCAACACGGGAGGAATTGCTGCCATACAATTGTCAACAGAACACAATGCGAACATTGATTCAGTCAGGCAGGAGCTTAAGGCATTACACCCAACTGACCCTCAAATAGTTGTCCTTAAACATGGAGTGTGGAGAGTGAAGGGCATTATACAGGTTATCTCATATTCTTTTAAGTATTATTTGGAACTCATTTAGTAATTCTTGTTAAAAGCTTTACTTCTTGAAGTTTCTCCTGGTTTTTTCTGTTCTACCCGAGTTTCCTGACCCATGTATACTTTTTTTGGAACATAGTCTAGTCTGTGATGCTCCTCACTGTTCCCAGAACTGCATAACTGACTGATTCTTTTTGGAAATCAGAAATCCTGAAACTGTGAGTGGCCTAAGCAAAACAATTTGTTAACTGGCTTTTCTTGGGGTGGTCTCTGTGACATGTTGTTTCTTGTTATCCTTTATGATGTTATAATATAGGACTCTATGTGGTCTGAGATATCATTAGAGAAGAATGAAAATAATTTTTCTTCTTGTTTTTCGGGCATAGGTGTATATCAATTCAAATCTCAAGTCAATTGTGGAAATGGAAATTACACCTGCATTTAGCTCCAAGTCTTAGGATGTTTTTTTTTTCTTAATGTCAGTGTTAGTTTCTAGTTCATGGTTTTTATTGCAGTCACAATATCATGTTAGCAAGTTCATGTTTCTATTTGATGCAGGTTTCCAGATCTATTGGTGATGTTTATATGAAACATGCGCAGTATAATAGGGAACCAATCAACGCAAAATTCAGACTTCCTGAACCAATGAATATGCCCTACTTGTCTGCCAATCCAGCAATTATTTCTCATCCACTCCATCCAAATGATTCTTTTCTTATATTTGCATCTGATGGTCTTTGGGAACACTTGAGTAATGAAAAGGCTGTTGAGATTGTCCACAGTCATCCACGTGCTGTAAGTTTTATGCTTTAAATTTATTTTAGTTTGTTTGGTGTTTGTCAATGAAATTGCTTTCATGTCTTCTCTCGTTTTCTTTCTTTAGGCACTAAATGACATAAGCCTTCAAATTTGATTTCTGCTCTGGAATCTCGGTGCTTGTTATTTGCACTCGTTTGCTAATTGTTTCATTTTCTCATTGACCGTTGACACGTTGATTAATTAGAACGGTAGAAATGTGCAAAATTTTCTTTTGTTAAATCTTGTTCAACTATTGAGGGTATAATTGTTTAATACTCCGAACTTAAGGAATTACGATAGTTAAAAAAAGTAATGCTACAGTAAATAACACTATCTAATAAACCATACAGATAGGTTTGTGTAAGAATGAGAACTTCATGTTGTCAGATCATTCAACTTTATTTGCAATGTGCATATCCTCGAAGGTAAAATAGTACCATTCACATTTAAAAGATAAAAGTTAGTACGCACTTGATCCCGTGGTTCTGTTTACACCTATGGAGTATAACTCTTTTAGTTAGAGTTGCTAGTTTACGCGGGTGATTTATGATTTTACTTCTGATTAGCTTTGATATCAGTGCAGAACATGTTGAAAATATGTCAAAAATTTAAGGCACCTAGTAGATGCAGATATCAAGCCATGAAATTTTAGTTTTATCGACATGAATATTTTGTTGCCTAAGTAATTGTGATTCTTTTCCTGTATAGCTTTCATCATTAATTTATCTCATAATGTTGTAATTATTTAGAATCTCTACTATAAGGGTAATTTCTTTATATGCACATAGGAATTTTGTAGATATATGTGTCATTTGTAACACCAAGGAATATAGTGAAAAATAAAATAAATATTTTTTTCCAAAAATCTTCAGGTTTACATCTGGATAAAGCATTTACATGAAGTACTACAGCATTTTCTTAATGTATCCTTATTCCTTGTTTCATGAAGCATGTACTAGGACAATGCAAGAAGAAGATGCAAAGAGGCCGAACTCTTAGGTCTAGCTGCTTTATTTACAGATTATTTCTTTAATTCAAATATACTTCGGTATTTGGGGGGCTTCTCTGAGGCTCCTGTCCGCTGGTTCAGAAAAAGAACAATGCCTTTGGTTTTGGTTCATTGTGATAGGCTTAGGAGAGAAAAAGAGATTTTTGTTTGTGGATAACTCGAATAAATACGGTAATTTTGTGGAGATGAGGTATCATATTGTTATAATAGGTTCATGGACGGTCGTACAAGAAGCCGATGTCTTTATGACATTTTCAACAAAAAAAGGAAGTTGGAAAAAATCCATGAGAATGTTTTAAATGGAAGTTCCGGGAGAACGAGTTTGAGGAAGGTAGACTAGAAATGAGGAGGACAATGCAAGCGAAACATGTGAACATGGTGAACTCTTAGCTGGACAGCTGCTTTATTTACAGATTATTTCTTCAATTCAACTGTAGCTTCTGCACTTGGGCCAGGCCACTTCTATATACTGATTCTTCACATTTTCCACTTTTGTTTTGGATATTTATGGAATCTAGTGTTTCTTCTTCTCTATTCCTTGGCCATTGATGAAGCAATTACCTGAGTCGTTGTTGCTTATGATGGGTCATCTGTTATTTCAGGGAAGTGCCAAAAGACTTGTGAAGGCTGCCCTCCAAGAAGCAGCAAGAAAAAGAGAGATGAGATATTCCGACCTTCGGAAGATTGACAAGAAGGTTCGACGCCACTTTCATGACGATATAACTGTAATTGTTTTATTCTTAAACCATGACCTTATCTCGAGAGGTTCCGTGCTAGACTCCCCGCTGTCTGTCCGAAGTGCCTTAGAACACCGATGAAGTTTGCAGACCAGACATTTTCTGCGTGCCGTGATTCCGATCGATACTGTACTGCTCGTAGAAGATGCATGATGATGAATACGGCTAGTGGAGAGAGAGAGCTTTCACTGTACAAGCAACCGGGGGACTGTTTGGATACTGATATTGAGGTTTACTAATTCCAAGTCGGCTTACATTTGTAAGATGTTCTTCCAAGAGTCAGAACCCATAATTATTTCACATTCAATGTAATACCCTTTTGATATAATCTACTTACAGTGAATGGGTGCGAATCCACGGTGTTGTTTGTAGTTTTATATTTTCGCTTTATTTAGTAGTATGATAATTATTTTCTGTGAAATAAATAAAATGTAAAATATAGTATCGCATTTTTATAGAATTTTTAAGTAAAATAAATATGTATTTGTAAATGAATTTTATATCAAATATATTTTCGCAAATTACAATAATTATTAATTTTTTTTTACTTGGGTAAATAGTGTTTTACCCGAGTAAAAAAATTTAATAATTTAATTTTAAAATACAATTTGGTAATTTTTATTGCATTAATTATTAGGGATATAATTAAAACATCAATTAATTATTACTGCACCCACCAAGCCGAACTTTGGGCCATTTACATAAAAGTAGTGGGCCCGGGTCCAGGCCCAGTTGTACTTGGGGAACTTTTGGCCTGTTAGTAATTAGTGATAAATTGAGGGGTATTTTAGCAAATATGAATTCCCTGTCCACTTTCATTTTCCGGTCTACTCGCGAAATTCCCAATGCGGTCTCCTTCCTTTCCTGTCCAGTTACTGAATCCCGGCGAATCAAATTCGACCAGAGAAGCACAAAGCAGGATTAGAGAGAATTGTGAGGATGAAGTCGAGGGCGAGCTCGAGTTCGAGCTCCATCTCATTTTTATCTTGTATCGAATTGATTGCTGCAGTGAGTCTACTAGTCACCTGCTCAGAGTCGGTTCAGCAACCTTTCCGAAGGGACACCGGTCATCCGCACTGGCATCACGGGGCCTTTCTTGATGTCCGAGAAAGTGTTCGAACCGATGTTCGCCGGATGCTCCATACGCGCGCCGAGGTTTCTTCTATGTTTACCTGTGTTAATATTCGTGTATCTGTGTATGTATATGGTTACAGGCATTACAATCATTAAGTTCAAATCGTTGATGTTCATCATAAATTCATTCATGATCTCGATTACTCCGCATTTTTTATAACTAAAGGTCTGATGTTGTTTTTGCTTCTGAGAGAAAGGATTTTTGTAATTGTGTAGGCCGTAAAATGGGAAATTCCATTTTCTCGATGCTCAGAATTATGAGAGTCATGCTAGGCGAAGATTAGATTCTTGCTTATTTCTATTATATATGCATTTAAACTATGATTCATTAATAAGTGGACACGGGGTATAGCTTGTTAGATAAATCTTGTCAATATCACTCACTAGGGTCATTTTTTTGCCTCCTAATTAAAGAAGGGTAACATTGAGAAGCATTGATGGATTCGGTTGTGCATTATATGTTTGGTGATGAATACAGGTTTTATGCAGGTACCGTTCCAGGTTCCACTTGAAGTGAATGTAGTACTAATTGGTCTGAATGGTGATGGAGGCTACCGATATACTGTAGACTCACATAAACTGGAAGAGTTCCTGAGAGTTAGTTTCCCATCACACAGACCATCGTGCCAGGAGACAGGCGAGCCCCTTGATATCGAGCATCATGTCGTCTTTAACGTGTTCCCTGTGAGCATATTTATATGTTTCATTAAACTAATTTTCCTTTTCTTTCCATTTTCTGCATGGTTGAGCGGCTTAACTTATCAAGTTCTTATTTCAATAAGTTTTTTATGATCTTAATGACAGATGTTTTCTTCATATGTGATTTATGCAAAGACCAGTTGAGCAGTTTCAATCCTATTGTTCAGTAATGAACTTACTTTAAAACGTATCCAGTCTCTGTTATGCACATGCTTGTGCTTTTAGTTCCTAACTCTTAGACTCTATATATGTGTGTTATGTCTGTGCATACATGGGCGTATTTGTGCATGGCATGTGTTCTTTAGTACCGTTAGATGTCGATGATACTCATACTTTATCTCTAACTGATCTAACTTGTGTGTTTGCTATCTATGTGCTTTCTGCAGTCTGGGCAACCAGAAGTGATAGCACTAGAGAAGGCAGTGAAAGGCGCCATGGTTCCTGCTGGGACTGCAAGAGAGGTGAATGTCATTTTTCATATCAGCTCTTGCCGAACTTAGTTGTCCCTTTTCTTAAAAGAAAATAACCATGCAAAGACATAAATTTCTGTTTATTCTCAAGGCTGATTTTGGAAGAGAGGTGCCCTTGTTTGAGGTGGATGCGACAGCTATGGAGTTCGAATTTCATAAGCTTTATTCTTACATATTTGACATGGATACTGGAGGATATTCTGCTGTAGAAATGGATAGACCTGTGCCAAGCGCAATATTTCTTGTTAACTTTGATAAGGTGAAGTCTGCAATCTCTAATTTGTTTCTTTGATTTGTATTATATGCAAGCTGCTAAAGCTAATATTGGTTTTCTCAGTTTTATCTAGTTCTAGCTTGTAGTTCATTCTCATCAAGGCCTAAAACTATACCTAGAATTCTTTTTCATTGTTCTCAGTAGTCTGGCTATCTTTCTAAATGTTATAATATTATCCTTTCATTCTTTATTTACTAATATATTTTGTATGGCTGTTGACTATTCTTTCAGGTAAGAATGGATCCTAGGAATAAGAACATTGATCTAGACAATTTGATGTTTGCCAAACTTACTGACTTAAGTGATGAAGACCTGAAAAAACAAGAAGGGGATTATATTTATCGCTATAGATATGGTGGAGGTGGAGCATCTCAAGTTTGGTTGGCCTCTGGCAGGTATAATTGTTTTACTCTCATCCTAATCTGATTCCTATACGCAAAATTGCACAAAATGCTACGTCTGATATGGAAATGTAGTCTTTATGTTAGGTGCAAAGAGATCCTTATGCATAGAAGATCACACAATAAGTTTGCTAACTGTGTTGAAGATTTTCTTAGTTCACCTTGAATGAATCAGGTTTAATAGCTGCATCAGGATTTTCATCAGAATGATAAGAATAGTTTTATATGTTTATTCCTTTGCTGTATGGAATAGGATGCATAGAAAAGCATTCCACAGACTGTGCAACCAAAGTGCATTATGAAAATGTTATGTGAATAATGATAAGGGAATCATGAAGGAAAGATGCAGAGATGTATTGGAAGTTCTGAAAATGCTAGAGGAACTTTGACTGACAATGTTAATCTAGAATGCTACTAGAAGTGCCTGGAAAGGTTTGGACGGACATGTGAAGTGTTAGGTGAGAATGAAGGCATTTACTCATATATCTGCCCATCCTCCTGTATATGTCTTGCCTAATGCCCTAGGAGAGGCATAGTGGTCTTTTTATACAGATTTACCATTGACACAGTCATAAGCGGCATATTAGATCTGATTTTTCATTTCCTTATAACTCCATCTCAGACTTCACCAAATATGCTTACTGGGGTATTTGAGGATAGGTTGTGAATCATTCATTTGTTTTATCTATGATTTGTATTATGCTGTTCAGATTTGTTGTGATTGATCTCTCTGCTGGGCCCTGCACATATGGGAAGATAGAAACTGAGGAGGGAAGTGTTAGCCCCAGAACATTGCCAAGGATCCGAAACGTGATGTTTTCAAAAGGTTTGGGCGCTGTCAATGACCATATTACCCATGAGATTTTTGTTGGACAACTTGCTTCATTGATATCAACCACAGTGGAGCATGTAATTGCTCCTGATGTTAGGTATTTAACTCTCTTTAGCTCAAATTAATTAATGCATAATTATAGTAATGTGGCTCATCAGAGATTCTTCTAAGCAGAAGCCTGATTATTCTTCTTTCCTCATGCACCCAGGTTTGAAACTGTTGATCTAACAACAAGGTTACTCATACCAATAATTGTTCTCCAAAACCATAATCGGTACAATATCATGGAGAAAGGCCATAATTACAGCATAAATATTGAAGAAATTGAAGCCGAAGTGAGTTATCCTATCTAGAGTAACATCTTAGTATCTAATCGACTGCCTTGTGTGCTAAGTCGTGTATACTATTACTGATAAGTTTAAGGTGCATGATTCCAGTTAATTTTTCATTTCTTCATGCTGTAATTCTGGAGGTTCTTTGAAGATGATTAGACTTAGAATTGAGGAGTAGAAAGGACTAATTCTTAACCTTAAAAAAGAAAGTAGTGTGGTGATACACGATAAATATGCATTCATAGGGTGATGGGAACTAATAGCTATAATGGTATAAGAGTGGAACTGGAATAGAATTAGAATACTCTCTTTTTGCTCACTCTATCTTCGTATCTTCTCTCTCTGCATATTTCTTTGTCTCCCACTGTGATTCTCCTTTACTTATATCACGAGGCCACCTGGGAAGATGTTAAATACTGAAATAATGGCTCATTTAGATTCAAATTAAAGACACGGCTCTTGTAATTTCCAGTATAAAGAAGTAGAATATGGTCCAAAATTCAGAATTTTTATGCTAGCCCTCAAAATCATGATTATTCAATATAAAAATAATTTAAAATGTGAGAGAAAAGTAGAATTTCGATTTTACAGTTTCTTAAGGTATGACTAAATTTGTAACCTAACCTATTGCTAAATCGTCGAAAGTTGTTTATATACTGTCACCAAGTACATATTAAATAGGAAACTAACTAAAAACCAAAACCTAAATATGAAACTGAATTAGGAGAATAAGTAAAATCTCAAAGCTATACTTAAGTTTACTAAAACTACTAATATTTCCTTAACAATTCTAATTACACATAAAAAATTAAGTTTTCACAATTTTTATTCTTTTTCTTTATCCATCGATTTCATAAACTTTGAATTGCATTCTAGTTTTTCAAATTGAATTTGGATACAATTCATGTTTCTCAAATTCATAGGGTGGGAATGGAACCGAACTTGAGACTGATAGTTTAGTTTTGCTGCCAAGGAAGGAACTATAATTATCTCAGCTTGTTTATAGTCAAACTGCCAAAGTTAGTTTACCAGGTAACAATATGTGATAGTTTGAAAAACAGCTGACATTTTGACTTTTTCTGTTGTTTCAGGTGAGGAAGTTGGTTCATGATGGACAAGAAGTTGTAATTATTGGGGGTTCACATGCATTACACCGGCATGAAAAGTTGGCTATTGCTGTGTCAAAAGCCATGCGCGGCCATTCTCTTCAAGAAACTAAGAAGGATGGGCGTTTTCGCGTTCATACCAAAACATACCTAGATGGTGCTATTCTTAAAGAAGTTGGTTCTTCTCTTCTCCACTTCCTTAATTGTTTGTACTGAACAGCATTTTTGTTTCTTTTCATTTTCAATAATGAAAGGTCAGAAGGTTACTATTTTGGTATTCTCTCTTTAAATTGCTTCTCAGAAATGGAAAGGTCTGCAGATGTGCTTGCTGCTGGTTTACTTGAAGTGGCTGACCCAGCCCTTTCGAGTAAATTTTTCCTCCGACAGGTAATCTTCTTATAATTAGTTAGTCTGAAAATTTTCTCAATTCCAATTTTGGAATGAATGTGTTTTATGCATATATTCCGTGAGTTTTCTAGCATTGACTATCTTTTCGTGGTATTCATGTGTTGATTTGTCCCACAGCACTGGATGGATGAATCCGAAGTTTCAAGTGATTCTATGTAAAGCATAAACCTCTTTGGGCAACTTATGATTCAAGACATGTCAAAGGGAAGAAGAAGAAAAAGCAAAAGAAAGAAGGAGATCTGTTTCGGACTTATGGAACAAGAGTTATTCCTGTGTGAGTATACGCCTCTTGGTCTTGTTTTGATGTAAGTGCATTTGTTACATAAGAATGCAACTCATAAATTAATTGGAAGATTCTAATATATGATGCCGTGTTTGACATAGTATCAACTATTAAAATTTGAATATATGAAGCCCAAGACAATGGAAAATTGTATAGCATTTATTTTCCAGTATGCTTTTTCCGGTTCAGATTAGTGGATTATTTTCTGATAGTTTTTGTCTTGTGCTATCATGCACGGTGCTCTGTGCAAAGTAGGTTTTGATTAAACTCTAAACAGCAAGAAATTGAAAAAGGAAATTGTAAATTTTTACATGACCATATGCATTTCTGGTAAAATGTCATGGATTTGTGGTGGTGTTGTAGATGCGGAGTTTGATTCAAGATACATCATTGCAAAATCATTTGACATAAAGCATTCTTTGCAGCTTCGTCTTATCATTGGCTGATGTTGATCCAAACCTTATGATGGAGGATGAGAGCCTTGTATGGACAAGCAAAGATGTTGTCATAGTACTTCAGCATCAAAATGATAAGATACCTCTGAGGTGAGAAATCCTGATTTCAAGCTCTATAGTGTTCTTGAATGGAGTTCCCATAGTATATGCTCATGAAATATATCCATTTCTTGTTGGACAGTTATGTTTCCGAAACAGAGAGAAGGCATGCTATTCCATCACAGGCACAGCGCCATATATTGGCAGGATTGGCCTCAGCTGTGGGTGGATTGCGTGCACCGTATGAAAAGGTTTCTCATGTCCATGAGAGGCCCATTGTGAATTGGCTCTGGGCAACTGGTTGTCATCCATTTGGACCATTTTCTAATACTTCTCAGATCAGTCAAATGCTTCAGGATGTCGCTTTGGTAATGCAAATTTCTATTCTTATGTGCATCTAGATAAGACTCAAGTCTATTGTTGCATCAGGACTGCCTTATTGAAGATTGAATTTGTATATGTACTAAATTCTATACTAATATAAGAAAGTTCTATCTGAATATCTGAAATAATATTTTTCTTGCTGGCAGAGAAACACAATTTATGCACGCGTTGATTCAGCTCTTCGCAGAATCCGTGATACTTCAGAGGTGACTTAGCTCCACCATGCTGTTGATAATTCTTGTGATTTTAGTCTGACCATAATCCTCTTTAACTTATACAGGCTGTTCAAACATTTGCTTCTGAATATCTTAAAACTCCAGTGGGTGAGCCTGTGAAGGGCAAGAAGAACAAATCTACAACTGAGCTATGGTTGGAGAAATTCTATAAAAAGACAACAAACTTGCCAGAACCTTTTCCTCATGAATTAGTTGACCGTTTGGAGAAATATTTAGATGTAAGCCGCCTCCAACTCATAAACTGCTTATTATTATTTTCTAAGTATCATAGTGCATTACCTTTATCATTATAAAACAGAGCCTTGAGGAGCAACTTGTTGATCTATCCTCGTTGTTATACGATCACCGATTGCAAGATGCCCATTTAAACAGTTCGGAAATTCTTCAAAGCTCCATGTTCACCCAGCAGTAAGCTTAAAACCTTTTTCTCGTGTTGCAATGGTTTTCACCATTCCATTAGAAAAAGCTTATGTCGACATTTTGTTAGTTTATTGGAAAAAGAAAACTTGAGGATTGTCTCTCATTCTCTCCATCTCTGGGATTTAGGTACGTAGATCGAGTTCTGGCTGCAGAAAGGGAGAAAATGAGATGCTGCGAGATTGAGTACAAGTATCCCGTCCAATCCTCTCAAACTTTCATTTACGGGGGTATTCTTTTGGCCGGATTTTTCGTATATTTTGTTGTCATTTTCTTTGCATCTCCCGTGCGTTGATCGGTGAAAAATTCTCGCTGAAGTGGCACAATTTTGCGAAATTGACTTACTCTGAAAAAGACGGTAGACCAAATAGAATCTGAAACAGAACGGGTGAAGAATTGAGTTTGAGTTGTTTTTATTTGTTTATAATTTACGAAAGTATTTAGGCTCTATCTGAGAAATGAGTTACGGAATGATTTCATTTATAGCAAATTATAAACTCTTATGGAGTGTCTGGGAGTTGCTGGGGAAGAGAGAAAGGATATCAGGCTATATAGTAAGGGAATATATGTCACTTACAACAGATTATAAACTCTTAAGGAGCTAATAGTGTTACCAAATTCTTAGTGAGGGAACTTCTTTGAGGTACTCAGAAATGTTGGAAGCAAACTTACTGTCAATGAAGTTTCCTTAGGACTTAAGATAGTATAAGTGAAAGGAAATAGAGAGTGAATTCCAATCATCATTTACTTTTTCCCCAAAATATTAACTCCAAAACCAAAAAAAAAAAAAAAAGAGCTTATATTTTCTAAAATTTTTATTTGCTTCCATGAATATATATATATATGTATATATATAATTGAGTTTATATTTTCTAAATTTTTAACTGTGTTCATGAATATATGTGGGATATTATTTTCTACATGAAATCTGATCTTCTGCAATGGCAAGCTCAATCATTTTTTTACTCTTTACAGTCTTGATTCAAGAATTTTAACTCTTCACTCGATAGATAATGATTGACAAAAATTTAGAAAGAACAAGTTAAGATCCATCCGATGCCCATTTTAAGGCCCATCTCAGCCAATTATGAGGTACATTGGAGGCCCATTTTAAGGCCCCTCTAATGCCCATTTCAGGCCCATTTTTAGGCCCGTCTAAGGCCTACTTCAGACCCATTCGAGGGCCATCGCAGGCCCATATAAGGCCCATCGAATGTCCTTTTAAGGCCATATAAGGCCCATTTTAGGTCCATTTTAAGGCCCATATGGAGGCCAGTCTAATGCCCGTTTTAAGGCCAGTCTAAGGCCCATTTAGGGCCCATTTGAGACCATCGCATGCCCATATGAGGCCCGCTAAGGCCCATTTTAGCACTATATGATGTCCATTTTAAGGCCCCTCTAATGCCCACTTAACCCCATTTTAAGCCCGTCTCAGACCATTTTGAGGTTCATTTGAGGCCCGCCAAAGGCCCATTTTAAAGCCCGCCTAAGCCCATTTCAGACCCATTTGAGGGCCATCGAAGCCCATTTTGAGGCCCATCGCATGCCCATATATGGCCCATCTTAGTCCATTTTAAGCCCACTCAGCTCGTTTTGAAGTTAATCGGAGGCCCATTTT
>NW_019014683.1:189099-203838 GCF_000150535.2 Carica papaya | reverse complement strand
GCCCCATATCATGCCCATTGAGACCCATGCAGGCCCATCTCAGGTCCATTTGAGGTCCAGTCAAAGGCCCATTCAGGCCCATTTTGATGCCCGTCTCATGCCCATTTTAAGGCCCCTCTGGGCCATGTGAGGCCCGTATAAAGCCCATTTTAAGACACGTATTGGACCCATTCTAAGGCCCATCTCATGCTCATTTCAACAGCGTATTTTAAGGCCCATCTCGGACCCATTTTAACGCCCATTCAAAGGCCTATATAAGGCCCACCTGATGCCCATCTCGTTATATCAACAGCTATTACCAAAATTGCTTTCGTATATACGGACCAACCATTCTAAGCTAGACTAACATCATATAACGCACATGTTATTGCAAATATCAAATATCAAATATCATATGGTATTAGCATACAAAGGTTGGACATCTATTTTCCTACCTTCATCTTTTTCAGGGCATTGAGCAGTGTCAATATGCTTGGATTTTGCATGCAAAAGCATTTCAAGATTGTTCTAATGTAATGTCAATTTTTTAACTCCAATTAATTTTCAACAAGATATCATATACGTATAATTAAAGCATAATTATATACATATACCAGAACTCCTTTTCTTATTCCAACATATGATTTCCAGTGCCCCCCTCTAAAGATATCGAAACTAATAATTATAGACACAACCCGAGCAGATTAAGAAACCTAATGAGCTAGATAAACTTATTTACCTGAACGCAAAAACTTTGGTCTACAAGTTTCAGCCATGGAGAATAACTCAGAGTGAGAAAGAAAAAAAGAAACCTACAACAAAATACTGAACATGCAAAGAGATTAGGGGCTTTCGAATCACAGAGCAAATTGGGGAGCCTCACCTCACCTAAATAGTGCACATGCTGCACCATACTCATATAACCCATCAGGTATAATAACATCATGTCAAATAGCATAAAATACTATTGGTGTGAATTCATGATGCAGAAGATGTAAATTTCTAAGCACTAAAATACGGAAGCAAAATAACATATACCTTAAACAACAATGCGATGAAGTTCTTCCGTAAAAGCTCTATGCGGATAGTCATATTAATATCTGTTTTCGGAATATAATTTTAAAACCCCATACTACGCAGCTCTGCTAAAACAGAAAGCAAGTAAAATATTGATTCAAGTGACTAAGTGACTTTCACTGTCTAAATCAAACAAGAAAACAAAACCAAAAGATGGCAGGGCCTTTGATATTTGATGCTTCTAAGACATCCTCTGTGCAGCCTCCTTAGCAAGAAGTCTTTCTCTGGCCTTTGTCTTGGCCTGTGATTTGGAACCCATAATTCCACCACCCCACTTCTTTCTATACTCATCGTACTTGTCATTGAAGTTTGCCTGAAAAAGACCAAGCTTCTTTTCAGTTAGACATCATACAACTCTAAATATTAAGTGTCTATAAATTAAAATATATAGGACCTCCACTTTACCTTGATGGCCTCTAAGATTTTACTGAATTCCAGCTTATCCTCATTCTTGACTGTTGTCAAACACAAAACGGATGCAGTCTTCTTGTGGACAATCTGCAAGAACATCACCGTTTTGATATTTTTTGCTGCTCACCTAGCAAGAATATTAACAGGAAAACAAGAAATATTACCGCTCCCAAACGTGCTTTTCCCTTCACAATGCAGTAAGGAATTTCCATTTTCCTACAAAGAGCAGGCAACCATACAACCAACTCAATGGGATCCACATCATGAGCAATAACCACCAGCTGGGCCTTGTTCTGCAGAGAGACATTCAGGAGATTTTTCAGAGTAGAATATAAAGGGATATTCTATATTCTTTTTTGAGAAAAGGGAAATGCTATATTCTATAACAATGAAGTTAAGCAACCTGCTCAATTAGGTAAGTCACATGATTCAGTCCATATTTCACAACAATCGGTTTCTTAGCCTCAACAGTCTTCCCTTCAGCCTCAGCCTGGGCCCTCTTCAGAAGCCTTTCCTTCTTAGCTGCCTTGTCCTCAGGCCTGTACTTGAGAAGCAACTTGAACAGGCTTGTGGCTGCAGTTGTAGATCGTGTAAATTTGTTGATAAAAATACAAAAACCATCTTCGATTAGAAAAGAATTCGTTTGTATAAACAAATACACAAATGGAGGTAAAAATATCCATTTTTATGATGGTGAAAATGTGTTCAAGTATGAGAGAAGCTACCATCAAGTGAACAGTGAGTGCATTCTTCTAGTTTTCTCCATTTGATGTTCAACAAGTAGTACCTTCTATCTATCTACCGCCATAACAATATAGAAAGATACTTTTTATTCTATCATATTTATATGATGGTGAAAAGGTTGTGATGGTATAATCTAGTCTAAAGCCAAATAAAACTAATAACCAGAGCTACATCAAATGAATAATCAATTGTTCCTCCAATTTTCGGTTTACACCAAATACACTCTCTAGCTGTGGTGAAAAAAAAAAGGCAAAGCAAGCTATTTCTCATTCGAAACCCCAAGCAGCCACATGAAAGTTTACTTACCGAGATTTTTGTCCAGAGTCTTAGTGAATTGGTTTAATGCCGGTGGAACCTTCAACCTTTGCTTAAGAATCCTTTTCTGCCGTTGGATGCGGATTTGTTTAGGCCATTTAACAAATCTGTGCAAGTCCTTCTTTGGAGGCAGAGCCCCTCCAATACCAAACTGTTTAGGTCTCTTTTCAAACAGAGGATTGACGGCCTTCTCCTACATACAAGAAAATAGACAGAAAGGAAAGTCAGAGCTAATAAGCAGATTACTCCGAATGAAATTTCGGACATGTCAAGACAAGTATTAAAAAAGTACCACTTTCTTCTTGGGTGCTGCAGCCACTTTTCCTCCTCTTTTCGGAGCCTGCATCGCAGATATACATAAACGAATAGAGCAAAAATGAATAGATCCTACGATAAAAATTCTAGAACACAATGTTTAGAGCCTTGAGACAGTCATGCAAACAATGAAATTCCAACACAGCATACAGATAGTAGTACTGACAAATAATAGTACTTAATAAATCTTGTTAAGCGGAAATCCAACCAGAGATGAAATACCAAAAAATTGCACCGTTTCGTATATTAAATATTACAGGCCACTATCTTTTCAAAGTTTCTGAGCATTATGCGATATAAGATTCGGATTTCGACAATAACTCAACACTCTTCCTCGGTGCACGATCCTATAATCAACTAAAACATATTTGCGAAAGCATTGTGTATTACAATCGAAATTAGAGGAACACGCATACCATTTCTTCGCTGCGCCTCTGCTTCTCGCTAGGGCGTGGGGGAGCTCTCCAGTAAGCGGCGTAGGGAAGGAGAAAAATAGGTTTTCACTCTTTTATACGGGGTTTTAGGGCTTTGTTTCTTCCGGGTCGGGTTGGCCCATTTTCACTATTTAAGACATTGTCCCTTCTAATCTTTTTTTTTTTTTAGAAAATCAATTTAAAAATAAACAAAGCTTTTATTAAATAATATAATCTTATAGTAATAATATGTAGACGTTTAAATTTTATGAAACAATAATAAATTAAAAAATATATATTTTAATTAAATAAATTTTTTAACCAAAATGAACTTTAAAACACTAAATAAATTTATTTTAATATTTATTAATTATTAAATCATAATTACGACGAAAAAAAATTAATTATTAAGTAAGAATAATTAAAAATAAAAAATAAAAACGACTAAAACGATTAATAATTAATTGAATAATAAAATAAGAAATAATAAAATAAGTCGTAGAATAATAATAATAATAATAATAATAAATTAATTCATACTATAAAAAAAATAATTTTTTTGTATAAAAATAAAACCTAACCTAAAAAAATAAATATTTATTATATGTGTAATAGTACTTATAATGTTATTTTAGTAAGTTTAAAGTTATTATTGGAATTTGATGGCAGCCATATATATATATATACAAACTTATAAGTTTGTGATATACTCTAAATACAATGAATACGAGTTGCTATAAAATAATTTAAAATAAAATTTCATAACATTTAGATATAAAAAGGTAAAGGAACAATAGATTCCTAACTATGTTTCTTAAATTTTGTGGCCATGTTCTACATGGCAAACTATTTTATTTGTAACATATATTTCATACTACATCGAAATAACATAATTTAATTTAAAATTAAGAAAATTATGAATTTTTGAATTTGAACTTGTAGATTTCTAATCTCATTTTTTAATTTTGATGATTAAAATTTAACTAACTAAAAATTTACGTTTCATAATTTTTATTTGTATTATTAAAGTTCCGTGATTTTGATAAACATTAAAGAAGTTATAACTTTTTTTAAAAAATTAATTATATACTATCAAACCCATAAAATTCATCGTAATGCTTAAGTTCTTGTTATTAATGATAACGATACAAATAGAATCCGGGGTATAAAAATATAAGAAGGCATACCCTTTTTTAATAATAGGCTAATAATTATTGAAATTGTGTATTAAAATATGTTCAAATAGATAGAATTCTATACAATATATAGAACGGAAAATTTAGAATAGGTAGCGGGAATCGAACCCGCATCATTAACTTGAAGGTGGAACAGTTTCTATGAAACTGGAATCGCTAGTAATCGCCGGTCATCCATAGCTCGGAGGCGTCACAGTTTCGGCTGCAACTCGCCAGCATGAAGCCGAAATCGCCAGTAATCATAATGCGGTGAATTCATTCTCGAGTTTTGTACACACCGTCCGTCACAATATTGGGAGCTGGCCATGCCCGAAGTTTTGAAGTTTTGCAATTGTAGACTCCTCTCAATCCGCCCGAAGTTTTTAATTGACTATTTCATATAAATTACAGATTTATGTTTCTAATTTATGGATATGCAATTCAGTTCGAATTTGATCTGAGATAAGAGAATTGTATTTTTGAACTTTATTTGTGCTTTATGAAACAATGTGAATGATGATTTTAGTGGATTACAGTAGGCTGCTAAATGAGTTTTATTATAAGTGAAAATTGGATAAATATGAATTTGTGATCATATACGAAATAAATGGATTGTATAACAGAGTTATATTTTTCGGGAGTAATTGATTTTATACTAAAATTTGAAAATTAAAGCACTATAAATGAAATCCATTGCCAATCCTAAAAATGAAAACCATATCATCTGGTACCAAATTTTTGGAATTATCCAACGAAAAATGCCGAATCAAGAAATCGAAAAAACGAAAATCATGTTTTCTAAATCGAGAATCAAAATTTAAATCACAGTTTGAATCAACTCGTTAATTAGCAAGTAGTATAATCAGACATAGCTTTCTAGGCTGCAATTTCCATCAAACGAAGTCAGAGCCCAGTGCATATTCATCATCTTCACTACGGGGACCAAAAAGATTTTTCAAAAATGGAGATTAATGCAGGGACCTCAGAGGAAAAACTCATGGCATTCGACAAATCAGTTCGATGAGATTTCCGTATGAAAAACTTAAAAAAAAAAAAATAACGATGATTATTTAAAAAGAAAACTGCGAGAATCAAAATGAGAAGAAAATTCAATTTATCGAGTCGATAGAAGATGAAAGAAGATTTCGCAGAAGCTTATTCACTGCGCCTGGTAAAAAGTAGATCGAAGGCGAAGTGACTCAACTTCCTGCAAAACTTATCTGCCTCTTTTTTCAAGCTAATCATCATGGAAAACCCTTGAAGCTATGAGGCGTAGATCCAGGGATCCAATCAAGAGGCACCTTCAACAATCGTAACAATGAAAATACATAAACACATGCGAACAGAGAGCAAAGAAGAAGAGAAACCGCAGAGCAGAGTTTTGTTTCTAGGCGTAATGCACGAGTTTGTGTGCGCACGTATATATACGCCCGATCGCGAATTAAGGAATTAGGGTTTCTGAAGATGTAATTACCGAAAAGCCCTCGATTTGGTATATTATTACGAGTAAAACCATTATGTTCAATTCAGCCCATTCAGATTTAGCCTGCAAACAATTTTCTCTTTCCTAGTCTTAAGCCCACTTCACACTAATAAAAACACGATTTCATACCCGTTCCGGTTGTAGAACGGGTATCGAGTTCATATTTTTATTAACGGAGCCGGTATGACAATTGATAAAAATGAATTCATACGCGTTACAGTTCAATTATAGAGCGGGTACGAGTTCGTATTTTTATTAACATATTGGGTACGGCAATTGGCGTATCCCTCCGTTATCTGCCCCCGTTCTCGTATCTAATCTCGAGACACAAAATCTAGTTAAGAAATAGTGTGACTACTAAATAGCAAAACAAAAAAAAGACAGGCAAAATGAAAAACAAGCTAATCAACTTGATTGTATTTTACCAAAAAAGAAAGTGAAAAAGACTTGGGAGGAATTTCAAGCCAAATTGGGGACTAGAAAATATTCGTAGGTCAGCGAAGTGGGTGCATAAGTATAATTTCCACTTGTTTGGGGACCAGAAAATAAAATCAGAAACTTTGATATGACACGTGTTATATTGAATGGTTATCAATTAATCAAGTGAAATCTTCTTAACCAATAACTAGGTATGTGTCGCGGAATATTTCATATGCTCCTATATATATATATATCGAAATATTATTTTAGTACAAAAAAATTATCCGAGAGTATAAATAAAATAATTAAAAATTGTATAATCAAATTATTTGAAATATGATTAGTGAAATACTATTTGATAATTTGTACATATTATAAACTTGGTGTATAATTTATATTTAAAAAAAATTATTTAAAGATTTTTATATTAACATAACGTTTACAATTACTTAATTAATAAATTATATTATAAAAGGTTATTTTTCATAAGTAATATATAATATAAGATTTTTATTTTTCTTATTGTATTAATTTTATTAAATTAAATATTATTTAATAATTTACTAATTATTACTTAATTAAATCAATTATTACGTTACGTTATTTATAATTTATTGTAAATTTGAATCGAGTAATGTTTTAGGATGTATACTTATTTGAAAAATAATTTGAATAAAAAATCTCGATATGTATTAATAATAATACCCATATTAAATTATATAAATTTATTACATAATTTAGTGCCGTAAATGTACAACACTTACCCGATATATATAAGTACCTCGTTAAGTCCCAAAATATTGGAGCTGAGTAACATAACACAAAATTCTAATAGAGTTTTTTTTTAAAGTAGTCATATGCTACGCGTAAAGTTCTTCGATCTCAAGGTATTTTTTTTATTTATATTTTTTTGATAAATTTTATCTGATTAAAAAATATATATTTATATATAAAATAACATTTTGTTTCATTATTTTTTTAATATTGTTCTAGAACTTTCTTGGGTAGTAACCTGTACCGATTTTAAAGGTCATGATATAATATGAATTATGAAGCTTAGCTTAATTTTGACTTATTTGAAAAAAAAAACAATATAATATGACGGGTATATATATCCATTTCCACAATTTATTAAAAGTAGATTGACATAATTTTTTTATTAAATTATTTAAAATTATGGTTATTATATAATTATATAAATTTATTTAACGTGATAATAATTTATTTATTTATAATAAATTTTTTGGATGCAAAATTAAATTTTAAAAAATTAAGTTCATTTTGTCAACCTTCTTTGAAAGTTCTTTTTCAGAAAATAAATAAATAAAAAAATAAAATATTACTCGAAAAATTGGGGAGGGAGGCAGACCCAGCGAACGGCAGATGGACTCATGACGTCACCCAATACGCAATTTAAACAAATTCCACGTGGTCAACATTACGTACCTACCAAGCCACCTGACTCTCTCCCCCCTTATATAAATGCCCTCCTCGCGCTTCCACCGTCTCTCAAAATTTTGAATAACCCGCATAACACGAAAGCCGACGGCGCGCCAGAATGTGTCCGTCTGACAGAATCCTCCGGCCCGCAGCGGCTGCCAGGTCCGATTTCAGATCCGCCTTCGACGTGATCGACGCCGATCACGATGGGAAGATCAGCGGCGATGATCTCCGTATGTTCTACGTCGGCTATTACGGTGGAGGATCGGGAGACGTTGATGACTTGATCGGGACGATGATGAAGGTTGCTGACTCTAATAAGAACGGATTCGTCGAGTACGATGAGTTCGAGAGCGTTTTGAAGGGGCATAATGGAATTAGTTGCGGTGGCGGTGGCGGATTAATGGAGGATATGTTCAAGGTGATGGATAAGGATGGCGATGGCCGGTTGAGCCACCAGGATTTGAAGAGTTACATGGAGTTGGCTGGTTTTCCGGCTAGTGATGAAGATATCTCGGCTATGATCAGATTGGCTGGCGGTGATGACAAAGAAGGAGTCTCCCTTGACGGCCTGCTCAAGGTTTTTGCCTGTTGATTTCTGGACACTAGTTTTGTTTCTTATTTTTGTTTAAGAGAAGTATGGTTGATGGATAATTTTGTATGTTTGAGATATAATCAGGTTTCCTCATTAAAAAAATTGCAAGAAAATAAATATGTGAAACCTTAAATCATGAGATACTTGTATTTAGTAGTTGTCTATATCTTATTCATGTATATGATTATATATATATATATATATAAAGATTAGGCTGTATTTGATATATAAAATTAGAATCAAGTTACAAATATATATGTAAACGAAAATATCTTCACATAATAAATATTTCCTGAACTAGATGCATCTATCATTTCCACTATACGATCATGCATGTATATACATATTTACATTATATGCTGTTATGTTTATAATCGTATGAACTGGAATGCAGGTTCTTTCATTTTCATCTTTACTCTGAGTTGTCAATTCTGGAGGAGAAAAAGTAGAGGCTACTTCTCTTCGTTCCAAAATGAAATTCTGTCTTGGGAGTTGCTGGACGGTAGCTCTCCGCGTGCCTCAATAAATTATTCTCTTCAAATCAGAATCGAAGCGAGGATGCTCTCAACCTCTTGAGCTCCGTAACACGACGGCGTTTTGGTTTGTTTTGTTTTTTTCTTTTCTGTCTTTTTTGAATAGGAAAATTCGACAACCGACTTTAATGTACATGTGGTGCCATATATAATGACCTGGATATGTATAGGCCAAGCGATTGAAGGTTAGTTCGTGAAGAATCGCTTGTTTTTTTTCACTCGTCGCAAACATTTTCACTTTTTTAAGTAATTATTACTCAAGGTGAGTTCTTTAATAAGTAGAAATGCAAACTATTATTGTACTATAATTGTAAGCAATTATAAAAAGCATACTCTAGATAAGGTTATATTAGTCTACTTCAAATTTTATATTAGTCTCATCAAATCTAATCATCAACTTTATCTTCCACAGAAATTCCAAAGTTGAATAGATAGAAACAGAATATCCATGGATAGGCTAGGTAATAAATCTATTCATACTTGAAAAGATAAACCCCACCAACAATTAGAAGGGGGCATGTTGGCCAGAGGTTCATAATGAGTTTAGTTTCTGTACAAAGTCATTGGAACCAGAGAGTGCTAGTGATATTCCTAGATATATTCAATTTCAAGTCCAGAGAAATACCTTAAAACTTAGTTGATCTAGCTGGGTATTTCTCAGACCAAATCAATTTTCCCGGTTTCTACCGCCCTCTTTATGATCTTGTATCGTATGAAGTACAGATCCCCGCGGTCCATCTCCACCATCTCCGGGTTTTCTCCACTGTAAATGCGAAGGTTGGTTAACGAAAAACATGAGACAGCAAAGACTATTTTTTCCCACAATAAAATCACCAAGTGAAAAACAAGCACAAATTGTATATAATCTCACTCTTCATAAAGGTTGAGCGACAAAAAGTTCTTGCTTTTGCAGACAACAAACGTTTCCAGTTCCGGCTGTGGCACTGCAGGTCAAGTGAAAGCAATCAATAGCAGTATTGAAAGATTCAAGCACACAGGTCAAAAGCAGTATTGAAGATTCACAAGTTGACTTGTAACAGATAATAAATTGCTTCATGAAGTTTATCATTGACGGAAAAAGGGCCAGACTCTAAAAAATTAATTGCCGAATCGATCTTAGAGATACTTGCCCCTGACTTATAAAATGTTTATTGATTATCAATAAGATATGCAGAAGTTTAAACATCTGATTACTAGTTATTTTAATTGGTGTATATTACACATAATACAATAAAATTAATTTTCAAACATAATGTTGGAGGTTATTAACTACGTTTATTGGGATACAACCAGAAGATCAGCAAAGATTCCAGTCAAGAATCCTAAGTATTTCTGATTCTGGTATCGTTGAAGCCAACCAGAATCAATTTATCATCTGTTTTTTAATTTATTTCGAGTATTATTTTATCTTTTGATTTGTTGAGATTATTTGGTTGTTACTAGCCGTTGTGCTCCCTGAATAGCAGAGAGAAATTGTTGTTTCCCTTCTTATTTAAAGCCCCCTTATATTATGGATGAGACAAGTATTAATTAACAAAAAAATTGTGGTTTTTCTATCCCAAAAATAGAAACTTTTGTTGCAATCTTTCTTGCGTTTTCTGGACACCTATCATTTTAGTATCAGACCCATGTTTCACAAGGAAAGTATTGAGAATTTGGAAGAAAGTATCAAAGGACTGCAGAACAGCTTCAACCGGATGGAACTTGGAGTCGCCGATAAACTTCACCAAATGGAGGATACTCTCAAACGATTAACAGAGACTCTGCTAATCAGACGTGAAGGCTCCAGCTACAATACTCCAAACCGAAATGGAGAAACACGACCAAACCGCGACGAAGGAGCTGAGCGAAATGACGGTGGCCGACAGCCATTATTTCCTATCTTTTCCGGAGATGACACGACCGAATGGCTCAACCGTGTCGCACAATTTTTTGAATATCAAGGAACTTTCAAAGAGCAGAAAATCCTACTATCTTCTTTCCACTTGGAGAGCGAAGCCAACCAGTGATGTCAATGACTTCGCCGGACTTATCAAGAAGAAAGAAGAATGGTGACATGGACAGGATTTGAAGAAGAGGTTTGGGCTCACTTTGGGTCACCGAATGTGAAGATTTCGACGAAGCCCTATCCAAAGTGATGCAGATCGGGCCCTTACGAGATTATCAAAAACAATTTGAGAGGTTGGGCAACAAAGTGAGAGGCTGGACTCAAAAGGCCCTAGTGGGTACATTTAATGGCAGACTGAAGCCTGAAATTGCTGAAGGTATTCAGATGTTCAAGCCCAAATCTTTGAAGGAGGCCATCAACTTGGCCCGTATGAAGGAGGAACAAGTGGGTTGATAGAGCAGGTTCAATCGGGTCAGACATAACCCGATCAACCCACCCCCAACCCTAGCTGCAGATTCCACCCCAAAGTGCCTCTTGTGGGAAGAGATACAGCACCATCAAATGCAGAGCCTCTTCTTCAACTGCGACGAGAAATTTACCGCAGGCCACCACTGTTGTTGAACTCAAGTTCTGCTCTTGGAAAGGACCGAAGAAGAAGAAGAACCAAAAGAAGAGGAGCCCGAAATTTTCCTTCATGCTTTCACTGGTTGGTCCACCACAAAAACAACGCATGTTGATGCAACCATCCACAATCAACGCATCGTTATCCTCATCAACAGCGGCTCGACTCACAACTTCATCAGTTAGCGAGTCGCGAGCTTGCTGAAATTACCAGTACTCCCAACTAAAGCCTTCTCGATCAAAATTGCAAATGGTAGTCCGATGAAATGTCACAGATGATTTGAGAATGTGTCCGTTAACATCCAAGGTATCATCTTCCATTTGACTCTTTTTGCTTTACCATTAACTGGTCTTGATCTTATTCTTAGAGTCTAGTGACTGGAAGCATCAAGTGTTGTTATGTGGGATTGGGGTCAGATGACCATGGAATTCCAATGGGGTTGTCGACTGCGACAGTTACGGGGCATTGATGCTCCACATCTCCAAATTGCTTCAGCTAAAAAAGTCGCCAAAAGTACGCTTCGACACTCCTCTCTGTTTGCGGTGTATCTGCAGACAGAAAACAGCACCTGTCTGATCCACCTTCATTCAGATATGCAAGCTCTTTTAGATCAGCACCAAGATCTTTTCAAAGATCCACAATCAATTCCTCTCTGCCGAGACGTTGATCACCGCATCAGTTTGAAGGAAGGGGTTGAACCCGTCAATGTCAGGCCATACAGGTATACCTATTTATAGAAAAGTAAAATTGAAAAACAGGTGAATACAATGCTTGATTCAAAACTGATTTGCCAAGCACTAATTCGTTCTCCTTGCCGGTGCTATTGGTGCGCAAAAAAGATGGAACTTGGAGGTTTTGTAAAGACTACCAGGCCCTCAATTCAGTCACCATCTAAGACAGGTTTCCCATCCTTACAGTTGATGACATGCTAGATGAACTCCATGGAACTGCTTTCTTTACTAAACTCGATCTCACCGCGGGTTACCACCAAGTAAGAGTACATCCATCGAATATTCACAAGACGGCCTTTCGCACTCATAATAGTCATTATGAATATCTCGTTTGCCATTTGGACTTTGCAATGCCCTTTCCATCTTTCAAGCAGTCATGAACAACATCTTCCGCCAACATCTCCGTAAGTTTGTTCTAGTTTTTTTAATGACATCTTAATATACAGTCCTAGCTGGGAATTGCATCTTGAGCAGGTTAAGCAGGTTTTTGACATCCTCCAGCAACATCAATTTTTCATCAAGCTAAAAAAATGTCTTTGGGTAAAAGAAACTTAAATACTTAGGGCACATAGTTACATCGCAAAGGGTCAAAGTGGATCAAACCAAAATTAAGGTCATATTAGATTGACCTCGCTCAAACAACATCACTGAACTGAGATGATTTTTGGGTTTGACAGGCTATTACCAAAAGTTTGTTCGGCAGTACGGAATTCTTGCTCGGCCCTTGACTAATCTCTTAAAAAAAGGACAATTTGGGTAGTCCAAGGAAGCAGAATCAACTTTTCAAAACCTTAAGGTTTCTATGACCACAACTCCTATCTTGGCACTCTCGAATTTTGAAGAGTCATTTATCATAAAAACTGATGCTTCTGGCTGCGACATTGGGGCCGTCCTCACTCAGCATGGGCAGCCTATAGCTTACATGATCGGACATTAGGCGTTGACAAGCAGTCATGGTCGACATACACCAAAGAGATGCTTGCTATTGTTATTGCCATAAAATTATGGAGTCCGCATTTGATGGGCAGAAAGTTCTATATGCACACGGATCAGAAAAGTTTGAAACATTTGCTGGACTAATGAATTATAACCCCAGAACAGCAAAAGTGGCTCTCTAAGTTATTTAGCTATAAATATGAGATCGGGTACAAACCAGGAAAAGAAAACTTGGCCGCCGATGCTCTATCTCCTAGGGAAGATAGCCTCACTCTACACGCTATCTCTATGCCCAAAAATAATTTGTGGAATATTTTCCAAGAAGCTGCAGATCATCCCTATATACAGACAGCCCGCAAGTTAGTCACTGACTCAGCAAGTGGTTCCTATTCACTCAAGAATGGATTGATTTATTTTAAGCATCGAATTGTTGTCCCTCCTAAATCAAAAATCACACAACAATTATTGCAGAAATTCCACTCATCTTTGACAGGTGGCCACTGAGGTTTCCAACGAACTTACAAAAGATTGGCCCAACAATTTTATTGGTCAGCCATGTACCGAGATATCAAAGAATATGTAGCACCATGTGATACCTGCCAACAAGTTAAAGCTGAGACACTCTAACCAGTTGGTCTTCTCCAACCGTTGTCAATCCCTTTCCAAATATGGGATGATATTTCTATGAATTTTATTGAAGGACTGCTTATCTCAAACGGAAAGAATATTGTCTTGGTTGTGGTTGATTGTCTTACCAAGAGTGCGCACTTTATCGCTTTGGCTCACCCTTACACCACTAAGACCGTGGCAGAAAAATTTGTGGACAATGTGATAAAATTACATGGTATACCTCGCTCCATAATTAGTGACAGGGATCCAGTCTTTACTAGCTGTTTCTAGCAAAAGTTTTTTAAGTTGTCTGGCACCCAGCTCCGAATGAGCTCCTACTACCATCCGCAAGCAGATGGACAGTTCGAAGTTGTGAACCACAGTGTGGACCAATATCTACAGTGCTTAAGCCACCAACAACCACGCAAGTGGAGTTCTCTCCTTCCTTGAGCCGAATTTTAGTACAACACAACCTACCACTCCTCTATTAAGATGACTCCTTTTCAGGACTTATATGGGAGACCCCGCCGTCCATTCCCCGTTACCAAGACAGCTCAACCCTTATCAATGAAGTTGACCAACAGCTTTGTAACCAATATGCCCTCCTCAAACAACTTTGAATTAATTTACAAGCAGCCAACAATCACATACAAGCCACCGCCAATGCCCATCGACGTGAAGTCAAATTTCAGGAGGACGATTGGGTCTTTCTCAAGTTCCAACCATATCGGCAACAAACGATTTTCAAGAGAGCCTTCCAAGAGCTTGCATGTCGATACTATGGGCCTTCTCAGATCATCCGTCGTATTGACCTTGTTGCTTACAAGCTTCTACTTCCACAAGGGTCGCGTATCCATCCCATTTTCCACGTCTCCATGTTAAAAAAGCATATTGGTTAAACAATTGCCCCTACTGAAAATCTGCTTGAAATATCTGAAGATGGGAACCTACTGTTGCAACCCCAAACCTTTTTGGAAACCCAATAGATCAAAAAGGGAGCAAAATATGTTGAAGAAAGTCTTGTCCAATGGAAGAATTTGCCCCCAGAAGAAG
>NW_019014683.1:133298-185331 GCF_000150535.2 Carica papaya | reverse complement strand
CACTGTACTATTATCTTTAATTATGATTATTGTTTCGTTTAGTAGTTACGAAAAAAAACAAATAATTAACGAACTATTTGTTTTTTTTTTTTGTACGAACGATTTGATTATTAATTATAAGCACAGTGTTATTTGTCTCGTAATTTGTTTATATTTAAATTTTTGTATCATTAATAATAAAAAAAATTATAAATACTTTTGAAATAATAATAATAGTAATGAAAAGATTAATTTGATTAATAAGGTGATTAGTTTGATTAATGAGGTGATTAGATTAGATTAGATTGAGAGATTTAACACTTAAGAGTCTTTAATCCATCCTATAATTAGGCCACAACAAAAGAGGTTAGCTATCCATCTAATCTAAATACCCTTTGCACATGGTGTGTCAATAAGTGATGTCAAACACAAAACAAAAATTAGTCCCCATCTAACTAAAATATCATCATCTTTTTCTATTTTCTAAAGTTATAATATAAATAACAACAGCGTAAGGTTCGGAAAGTGTTATATCGAACCCAAACCCGATACATATCTATAAAAAATAAATTCGAAAAATATTTTATCGAACCCAAATCCAGTACATATTTATAAAAAATGAATTCGAAAAAGATTTTATCGAACCTAAACCTAATACATAGTTATGAAAAATAGGTTTGGAAAGGGTTTTGTCGAACCCAAACCCGATACGTATTTATGAAAAACGAGTTCGAAAATGATCTTATCGAACTCAAATTCGACACATATTTATGAAAAATGAATTTAAATATGTTCTAAACTCATAGTAAATGCGAGTATTGTTAGTATTTATTGAATTATATTGGTTAATATAAATGTAATATATAAAAAAAAAACTAAAAATATTGATTATATTTATTAATACAAACACATATAAATATATTCATACTTAAAATGTGTACTTATTCTTAAAAATCAAATACGAATCCACCATAATTTACATAAATAAATTATATTAGACCGAGATTGAGAGAATCTACTTAAACGAGTTCGGGATCAAAATATTATTTTCATCATATTTATTTATTAAAAAATAAATAAAAATTATTTTTAAATAAATTATAAAAAATAAATAAATTTCCAATCTTTTAATTTTTTAGATTAATAAAGATAATCATGGAAGAGTAAAGGGTGTAAGTGCATTGTAGTGAATATTTGGTTTGAAAGATATGCATATAAATATATACATATATATATGTATATATATATATATATATATATATATATAGTTTGGCAAAGTGTTATTTACTTTAGATAGGCACCTACAAAAGGTTTTGTGGGAATAATTAAATTTAATATTTGCTTTTACTTTAATTAATTAAAACTTGATCCATTATTACTTGCACTTTGGCCTAGCTAACATTCTAACCTACTAGTTAATTAAAGGCAAGCTTTTTACATATTGTATATATTATCTATGTCGTATAGCTAGTCATCAATGTATATAAACATATCCAAGTATGGTATGAATTAAAAAAAAAAGACATATATATATATGTGTGTGTAAATATGAATATATAGGCATTTGTAATATCTCACAATAAATTTTATTTTAAAATTAAATAATAAAACTTAACCAACAAGCTTTTTATCTCCTCTCTCCAATTGAGAAGGTAAGACATACACTCTTCTCAAAAGGGACCTTAATACAATGAATCGGGTGCACATTGAATTATTATAATATACATATAATACATATATATATATATATATGGGTGTAAACATTTGGTCCCCATGTCAATTCCCATGCATGCACCCATCAAATCTCTAATGCGTAATTTTTTTAGAAGGTGACAAACAGGCTGCAAATATAATTTGCTATGTGGGAATTACTACAATTTTATATACAATAATACAACAAATTTAGATTTAACAAATTATAAATAAATCAAAATTCCCATCTCTCTCTCTCTCTCTATATATATATATATATATGACAAATAAATTGTTTTGAGAATAGTATATCTAATTTGAATTATATGGTTTTCTTGTCACCCATCATTCTTGTTGTAATTCACATCTATAATTATTTAATTAAAATTAATTAGTTGAGGTAATTTAGTATTACATTTTTGTTATAGAAAATATAATTTTTATATGTTCCTCTTATCTTGGAAATTACTAACCTAAATGGTAATATTATATATACAATTTAATGCAACATATATACATATTTAAGTAAAAAAAATATATATATGTATGTATTTCATTAATTCCCCATTATCAATTAGGAGAAGAAACATTATCACATGGGATTTAAAGGTAGGTAAGTAATGTGTCACCTTCCGATAATCTTGATTAAGGAAAATTTTATCCTATAGTTGTTTCTCTAAGTTTTGCATTGCTTAAGCTAATATGAATCCATCCAACTATATATATATATATATGCTATCATATGTAATAATATAACTCACATATACATATATATATATATATATATTAGTGGGTCTCTACTTTTTTTTTTTTTTAATACTAATTATTGATAATACTAACTTTTTTTTAAGAATATTAATAATAAATATATAGTTATAAATTATTGTAGGTAATATGTTTGGGTTTAATAGACATGGGATGGCCCCCTCCATGTGGGCTTAGAGTACTTTAGGTGACTCAATGCAATTTTAATTTTATGTCGTTTTATTTGCTTTTGGAATTTTGTTGCATTCACATGGTGCATCCCATTTATCAAAAGCTTTGAAAAGCTACAAGATTAAAAGATTGATAGAGAGAGATGATTGCTTACATGGCAAATTATACTCTACCTTATATATATATATATATATATATATATATATACACATATATATAAAAATATAATATTTATCTCCAACATTTTAATTTTATATTTTTATGATTAAAAAAATATTTATTTAAATTTATAATTAATTATTGCTATCTTAATTAATATAATTTAATTTTCGTACCACTATTAATATATCTATAAATTAAGTTATCCGTCTTAATGAATTAAATAGTTTAAAATAATTACTGTCAGTATATAATACATTTTAAATAATAAATTTTATATTTTTAATTAAAAAAAAATTGTAGTATTTAAATAAAATATGAAGATATTAAATAGTACATTATTTGATTGTTGGTAATAATTAGATAGATATATATATATATATATATATATACACACGCATATGTTTATATGATTGCTTTGATATCTATGGTTTTGGAGTGTATATATATTTATATCATGGCATGTCACATGTGAGTAATTATTGTGACTTTTTCCTATACGTGATTTAGCATGTTTTAGGAAATTTGGATATAATTAATATTGTGTATGCGGAGCATTAAATTATTGACTATTTTATTTATTTGACCATTTAAGAATTAGAATGTAACAAAAGGAATGTTACAACATGTAACTAAATTTGAAAGTATTTTTATTAATTCTGTTATAAATAAAATAAATCACAACTAGATGTAAAATACTGATTTAAATTCGAAATATATTAACCGATTCAAATTAAAATCAATTGAAAATTAATTTTTGAAAAAAATATTTGATCGATGTAATTTCAGTTTAAATCGATTTAGATAAAAATTTATTTTTCAAATGTAAGATTTATATATATATTATTTTGATAATTTATTTTGTATAGTAATTAATAAATAACGATGTGATATTTTTGTAGTAATTAATAATTTAATAAAATACTACATCAACGCATATTGAATTAAAATGTTATTTGTAATGGGTAATTAATTATTTTAATATGATATAATTTTAATTTTAATATGATATGGTGGGTATTATCATGTGCATTATTGTTGCCGATGTTACACACACACACACACACACCCATATATATATATATGTATATCATAGATTAGAAATTAATGAGATCAACGGTTGATGATGATTGTCTTGGAAATTAATGTCATGTAATTTGATGTTTGATAATAAGTGCATGGTTTGCCTTTTTTATCTTTTCAATCATATATATATATATCTATTTTTTTTTTTAGTGTACGTGTATGTGTATGTGTATGTGTATGTATATGTGTATGTGTTTGATTAGCTCCTAACCCACTTTTGTTTAATCTTAAAATGTCAGCTGGCAATTTGGATATCTATCAAATCCAATGTGTATATATATATATATATATGTGTGTGTGTCGCACACCTCTGCATATGGTATTATTGTAATGAGAAAAAATTAATTAATTAATTTACATTTAGTTTCTTAATATTAATGGAATTAATAATTTTTTTTTTATAAATATTTTAATTTTGGGTTGAAATAAAAATTTAAATTGATGTACATTGATAGTGATGAAACGCAGGCACTCGTGTGGGTAAAATTGGGTGTCCGGCCGTGACAGCGAGCGTTTCTTCAGATGGATGACACGTGTCGCTTCCTCCCTACTCCTGCCCCTTAATTGAAGGGCACCCGAATTCAATTTGACCCGCACGCGAGAATACGAGAATCAAAACCCCAACTCTTCTGGTGATTAATTTTTGTTTTGTTTAATTAGTGATTAATCGGTGATTAATTAATCGATTTTGAAGTTAAAAATAGTAATTAATTAAGCAGCGGGAGGTAGTTGAATACTAATCACACAGCATAAGGAAAAGGGAGCATGTGCCCAAATTTGGTGGCCACATGACATGTGCCAGGCTTTATTTGGATAATCAGTTTGGGATATTCAATGACACATCTCCCGCTACCATTATTATCTTCTGCCTAAAATTCATGTCTTTTTTCGTAATTTTTTTTTAAAAAAATGGTAATTCATCCGCATAATATATAATTTTATTACGTTGTTAAATTGGTATTTTTAATTTAAAAATTAAGAAAAATGAAAATGAAAATGGAAATTCCAAATCACCCCAAGACAGGATATATATATATATATATATATATAAAAGGATGTGTGTATGTATGTGTGTGTGTATGTATGTGTGTATGTATGTATGGAGAGAGAAGGGTTAAATGGGAAAACCAGTACGGGGATTTATATTTCACAGGAGGTTTATGAGATAGGGGGGGAGATTAGGGTCTGAAATTAAAAATAATTTTAAGAAGAAAATTAAAAATGAGAAAAATAGAGAGCGATAAACCAAATGACACTTGGCAAATTAACCAAGCAGATTTTGTTATCAGCTTGGCGGCGTTGCCGAACTGGAGCCGGCGCCGGAACCGCTGCGGGAGAGAAGCTCGGCTAGAGCGCTCATGGCTCGAACCTGCATCTCCAGCGCGGCTATGTAATCGGTAGCTTCTTCTAGAATCACTGGTAGCGGTTGTTTACGGCAACCGGGAACCAACCGGCCAAGGACGCGCACTTTCCTCTGCACGGCCGGGACACCCTTCCCCTGCAACCTCAAAACACTAACTCTAGGCTTCTTCGACCGGCTACTCCCGGTGGCGGTCGCCGGCGTCCTCTGCCGCTTATGTTTCCGGAACTTGAGTTTGATACGATTGGTTAAAATGGCTCGGCTCCATCGTGTCCTCCCCCTGGCCGCCACAGCCAAGACTCTGTCCGCGGCTTCGCGCACTGCACGGCCCCGGCGCGGAACCGACGGCGGGGCGGGGGTCGGGGAGGGGGAGGAGGGGGTGGATTCGGGTGAGAGGCGGACCTGACCGAGAGCCTGAAGCAATTTCGAGGAATAGATTTGCTGTTGCCTCTCCGATTTCCATCTGGCGTGGCCTTGGCTCTGACTTTGCTGTTCTTTATTATGCTGAGGTTTCTTCTTCTTTTTCTTACGCACCCGATCGGAGTTCGCGGTGGTTACTACCTGATGATTCGAGATCAGAGATGCCATCGGTTGATGACGATGATTCTCCTGTCCGTACAATTCTGCCTCAACTGATCTTCCTTTTTTTTTTTTTTTTTCTTGTTGAAAGAATCAGAAGAAACAGTATCTGCCTCTCTGGTAACGAACAATAACAGAATCAGATTACCTTCTCTTTACCTGGTAGACAAACAAAAGATACAAATTCAGATTCATTCCTCGGAGATATAAAAGATTCAATCAAAATCCGATTGGAAAATTACAAAATCCGTAAATGGAACTTGAGAAATTGAAAGACGAAACTGGTCAATAAAAGAATTTAATAAGGAAAGAGAAGAAGACGATCAGTGTTACTTCCTACAACCTGTTAGAAGGGAGTTTACGTATCAACAGCAACGGATTTGATCGATCGACGGAAGAGGAAGAAGGAAGCAAGGACGGAGAAACGGAACGGAGTTGGTGAGGTGTCAGGCTGTGGGTGAAAGTGGAGAGAGAGAGAGAGAAAGGGTAGGGTGGGGGGGGAGGAATATAAAGCGAATGGAATGGGAAGAGAGCACGCGTCATTTATTTAGTTTTTTGCTTTACGGGTTTGGTTCCTCTTTTTTTTTTTTTTTTGTTGGTAACCATCCGGTTTGGGTTTAGGGATTTGGTAGTCGAGTGGTGGCTGATTTGATTGGACTTCCACATTAATTTCTGTATACAATTGACTTCATATTTAAGTTTATTTTAAATTTAAGTAAATATTTTAATTTAATTTCTTTATAAAAAAAATCAGCGTATAATTTCGGTGATTAATAATATTAATTTTTGTAATATCGATATAAATGTTATTTGTTCTTGATTAAGTTGGTAGAGAAATTTAAGCTCAGTATTAAATAAATTAATCTTTATGATCTGTACATATATATATATATATATAGATAAAAACTGATACTACTTATATCCCGTAATACCCACAATTACCAACATAATGATTTTGAAAAATAATTAATTTATTAATAATTATAATATTAGCGTGATATTAATATTTTGTGGATGTGAATATTTAGTGCACGACTGCTTTTTTGCATTATGTGGGTGCGCATTTTTTTTGGGGGGGGGTGGGGGCGGTGCGTGTTCCATCTGTAACAGACGCATATGCCCCTACACACTACTTGGCCTTTCTTAATTAGATTATTAATATAAGAGGATATGCCATTATTAACCACATAATTAAGAATAAGAATAATATAGTATTATAATAATCACACCACTTTCTTTTTATTGTAATGTATATAAATATAAATATAAATATAATATAATCTAATCTAATATAATAAAAATAGACTACTCAATACGTGTCCTGTCGCCCATGTGATGCCAAACCAGGTGCTTAATGCAGTCAACCAACATGGGCTTTTTTTTTTTTTTTTTTTTAAAAAAATTTTTGAAAGCCATCGTTTACGATAATGTCCTCAAGATGTTAAAACATTAGTAATCGGTAAGGAATTCTTCAAAGTAATTATGATACTTAATTGTCTATTCCTGTTTATACTGTATATTTACTTCAAATATATTTTTAAAATATAAAATATAATCGCTCGTAATTTTATATTGATTCGAGTATTACTAAAATGATTTTATAGATAAATTTAATATCTTATAAGATTAATTTATTTTTTATTATGTTAAAAATTAATAATGCAGTAATTTAGTAATAATATATAATTTATTTTTTTAATAGTATATTATGAACTAATAATAATTAATTTATAATACTTAATTTACTGAATCAAAAAACTTATTTTGTAAGTATATTAATAAAATTGTAATGATTAAATTATACTAAATTTTAACAAATTTACTATATTTTTAGGTAAAAAAATATTATATATTAATTAATTTTTTTAATTAAATAATCGTAATAAATTAAATATCGACATAATCTTTTGATTTATTAAAAAATAAAAAAGAAAACCTAAAGTTAAGATTCTTCATTATGGCTATGGATTTTGTTTCTTTGAAATCTTATTGTCGTGTGAATAATTTAATTTTGACTAAGTTCAAAAACGAAATTAGTTAAAATATTAAAATAAAAAAGTCAAACAAACCTTACGTGACAAAAAAAACTTATAAATATCAATTTATTTCAATTTTATTTAAAATTATATTAAGGGTTCAATATTTATCTCGGTATTAAAAATTCTCCACCTTGCATACTTAAAAATACATTTTAATTTTCAAATAAATTTGATATACAAAATTTATTTATCCGAAATATAAATAAAGTTCGTTTATTCTAAACACAACTTAAAAATAAAAAAAATTCAATACCACATAAATTACAAATAAAACTAAAACATAACTTTTAAAATTCCATTAAATTCTAGAAAATAAAATTTAAAATATATTATTTAGTTTTCTGAATTTTTATTATTACTATTCAACAAACCGTATTCTATTAATTTAGTTGCACAAATAAAACCCACGTAAAGTTGACATTCTCTGTGTTATGTTATATTTAAACTAAAACTATTTTTCAAAACAGGTATATTTATATACAATTTCACCAAAATATGAATGAAATAGTCATACCGCACAAGAGTGAGGATTAAAAATCCACTGCATACTATTCCAAACCCTAATTGTTCCTAAAGAATTTCTAATTAAAAAGAAAACTTATTTTTCTGCTCCGAATTATCATTGCAATAAAACAATATGTTAATACAGACAAATAAATAATACTTTAGGAGTAAAAATTTATATATTTATTTAACAGATGATACATGGATATTAATTATTAAACAGAAACGAAAAATCAAATTAATCATAATAACTCTTTATAAACAAAACTAGGTTGGTAATCGATATTTCTGAACCTAAAGTTTAATCTTATACATCAGATTTTTCACTTTCTTGGGAGAGAGATTCCAATTTATGACAAAAACTTAATTGTATAATAAAAACTCAATTATAGATTAGATCAACTAATCAAAATTCCTGTTACTTCTGCAACAATTAAAGAAGACCATTTAAGGTATATTGCAAGGGAGCATTATTTCTCCTCACACAAACTAGATTCCTCCTGAATTACTTTTTTATAAGACTCACATTTTCAAATGAGAGGAAGTAAAACACTTGAAATTGAAAGATGAAAGCAGCCGAAGCAGTCAGTAGGTGTAAAAAATAATATGACAAACAGAAAAGGCCTTGAAATTGAAAGCCGTTTTGGATGTCCAAGAAACCAAAAAAAAAAAAAAAAAAAAAGGTGTGGCACCAAAAGGGTTACATTTTGGGACTCCCATGTTAGAGGATTTAGTTATGTAATATATGAATACACACGGTGGATGAGGTGTCAAAATTTCATTGGATAAATATATGGCGTTGGCTTCCACTAATGGGACTGGACGTGGGACCCAGCACAATATTTGTTTTCATTCCGTGCAATGATTGTTGGGCGTGATGATCCACAAAAGAAAAAGATAATAAACGAAAGGAAAATGCATGTGCAATGTGGGTTGTTTCTCTGGCACTTTTCTATCTTCGGCTTTATTTTTGTATTTGTTGGAGGTTTGGAATTTTCTTCCTCTGTGAGGTGCGGACAGTTATGCTCCACATTTCCTGCACCGGAGGTCCCCAATTCAATTCTAGTAAGACGGGTCTATAGATATTTATTTTCTTTCCCAATTATAGTTATCGAAAAAGCTGCCACTAATCCCAAAAAAATAGTTTAACCCGCACTGAAGGATTTTTTATTTTTTATTTTTTATTTTAAAAGAAGAAAGAAACTACCTGCTCTGCTTATAAAATCTATGTTTAATTTCTGGGTTTAACACAACTATATTATCACATGACTTTTCCAGCTGTTCTTTGAGCCAAAAGATTAAAAAAAAAAAAAGAAAAAGAAAACTAATAAAATATTCACTTGCCAAAGCCATAAAACGACAACAAACATCATTTTTCTTTTTATTTTTTCCTAAAAGGAAAAGAACAAGCAGATTCCCACCAAGTTCATCTCTCAAAGACAATAAGGTGTGGTTAGTCAATAATGAACAAAGCAGCCTCCTCTTTAATTGTAGAGAGATTGTTTAAAACCTGTTTGATGGTAACTTGTTGGCCATCATGTGTGTGCATAAGCTACAGCAGGGTTCCAGCCTTCCAACAGAAAAAACAAATAAAACATGAACATGCCAGTTTCGGGGCAGTATTGATTTGGCAGCCCCTGGGCTTTGTTTTTATTTTCGAATAAGATGAATAGGCTACAGACTAGTTGGTTCAAAACGTGGAGTGAAAACAAATAGGGAACTAGACAGGCTGATCTGTGGAATAATCAAAGCAATAGCTCTAATTCCAGTATGATTATACGATGCAGTTTTGCTTTGTCTAAAATTCTCCAGTAATACCGTAATCATGAGCCTAATCCTAATTCTCCAACAAAAATCATTGATGCCATGTGTATGTCAATTCACTTTGGGAACAATAAAAAGAGAACCTTAAAAATGTATTATTGAAAACCTAAAACCACCAATGGGCATGATGATGTGCCAGAGAGATTGCCTCCCTTCCGCGAGACACAATAACACAATGAGCAGAAAAGAGGGCAGCGGCATTAACCGGCCCCAAAAAGTAAGTACTTATTGCATGAGGATGGTGAAAGATGAGCCAACATGATTCAGATTGGATTTAGGTGAGGTACTTAACATGGGGATGGATGGTGGAGGCTAACTCAAGCTGATTGTAATTTGGTTAGAGGATTTGTTCAGTAAATCTGAACCGAACCTCATTGTTATCAGAGTACGATGTACAAAAACTTTTTACTATTTGTTTCCACAAATCAGCGACCAATGATCTAGTGTTCAGGTGCTAGAACATAAGAAATTTTAAGGACATGGACGCACTTGCGTCCTATTACAAACTCATAATATATCTAATCCAAGGAAAAAAATATAAAGAAAAAAGAGTTTTCAGATGGTAAGCTTCTTTAACGGGGTTAGTATTCTCATCTGTACATGGTTCTTTCACAAGTCCGAGTAAGAAGTCTGGTGAAGTAACCAGGTCCATGTGAAGATCTGGCTTTCGGGCTTTCATGCGAAGCCTAAATGGTTATCAAAACTACTGTTGAATCGTTTGAGAATTGGAGTTCAAGCACTATTAACTATTAACCCTAACCTTATACGTGAATCGCTACGCGAAGTATCTAAAGTTCATGAACAATCAGAGTTCAAACTGGGATGACAGTCCTTGTACAAACCAGATCAGCGCTAAAGAAAGAATCTGAACCTTAAGTCAATCCAACCAAATCCATTTCGGTGAAATTTCACAGCTTAGATAATTTGAGAATTCGGGACTATGTAGAGAGCTATTACTTGCCTTTATTTCTTCACCCAGCCAAGAATTTATTTTTCATCCTCGAGCTAGCTTCTGTAGAGTAGCATAGTACAAATCATATACATTTCAACTGAACCAGGAAAAAGACACAACATGATTAATTCCTCATTAACAATCGCAGCTAGTAAGAATATCTTCCAAACATGGAAATAAAAAGCAGAACAGTAGAATGTCTGTGCGTGTTCCAGAGACAGCAATTTGCAACAAGATATGACAGCAATACAATATTTAATTGGGAGATTTATAATGACTGGATCCTCATAGCAGCCCTTTCAATAATACATCACCAGAATCAAACAATTTTACACTTATATTAATGCAAATTGATGTTCTCAAATCCCAAGTGCAAGCCCTCGTAAAGGTGTATGAGCGGAAATACATCAAAGCAAGAATGACATCATGGCCAGAATAGTGAATCCAGATAGTGGTTATGAAATTGATGACATGCCACACCTTACATGTATCGTTACGTGATAACCTCCAAAGAGGTGACTTTCTAATTATGTGATTTGTAGTGTCTCCTATAATGCAAGCCCAGCTCTTGATGGCCAATTATTTAAAATTTAACATTTTCTAAGACATCTGAGAGCAATCTGGATGCACTTCAAAATCTAAAACATCCAAAAGACCTAACCTAGTGTAGGACGTGCACTGATCATGAATCTTCTCAAGTGAATTTTGACAGCGTGTAATATTGGAATGACTGAAACTGACATCTCAATGCTACAGGAAGAAAACTTAATGATTCAATTATTACTAAACACACAAAAATGTCCTTGCTTCATAACTGAATCAGATCGTATCAAAACGATGCCTCTGAAAGAAAAGCACATAATCAATGATAATGCAAATTTTCCTTTAATTACACTAAAACTTTGCTTTAAAGTACAAGTAGCCTCTCTCTCTCTCTCTCTCTTTCTCTCTCTCTCTCTCTCTCTCTCTCTCTCTCTCTCTCTCTCTCTCTCTCTCCTCTCCCTCCCTCCTCCCCGAACCTACTCAACCCCACCAAATAAAAAAAGTTCTCTTGTTCAACAAACTCATAATTCAATTGTGAATTACACCGAACTTTTGGCTTTAAGTGCAGCTAGCTTTTCAAGTTTTATAATCTCATTCTTAAACTATGAACACTGTTCAGAAACATTCCAAATTATTTACTTTCTAGGCCAGCTAATCACTCCTAAACCCACTTCATCTTCAAAATAACCTCCCGTTAGAGGAAAAAGAACTTGTATGATTGATCTACATGAATCAAAGGCATTACTATTTCAAAAGATCTGTTTCTTACAAGTGAGTTTCAGGCTCCCTTTATTGACCCATTAATCACCTATCTAACACTCAAGTTTGAATCTTGTATGTCCCGTCATGAAAAAGATTAAATGCCTGTAAGAGTGTATTTGCGTGGTCGTAACTACCTATGTTTGGATTGCACCTTCTAGTCCTTATTTCAAATTATACAAAACTAGTACTTCTTTATTAAGTGCCAGAATATAATGTGTTCATCAGGAAGATAAAAGGCTTACCAAATGATCATTGAGGTTCTCATAAACTCTCTCATATGTCTAACTTAGTCAAGCTTTCTGGTTTTCTCACTGCACCATAGTTTTATCTTGCTGTTCGCTTCCCATTTAGCCTTCAACCACCATTTAAGATTTCCTTCAGATCACATTAAATTTAATGTTTAGTTAATATGATCATTAAGGTTATTGACTCCTGAGGATGTCCTTAGCAGATCCCTTTTTCTGGAACTATTTTTTCCACCTGCCTTAAGCGAGAGGACTCATCACCCTCACCAGATTACTCTTCATAGATCTGAAGCGTTAAATTTTGATAATTATAAGTCATCTCGATACTTGATTCATAAGAACCATTTGCATATGTATTTAGCACCAGTGGACAATCTTTCCAACCAGATATCTTGATAGACAATTCTAATCTAATCATTTGGACTTCTAACGCTTAGATATGCCCACATTACACATTGATCACGAAATTTGAGCATGGTGCTCCGGACCGGCGGCTTCAGTACATCTCATACTCTTGATCAGACAGCGTTCCCAAATAGTAAGTGACAAGTGAAGGTGGGTATGCTATTGAAAGCTGAAAAGGACCATATATGGATTTGAATATGACTATAAGATTCACCGCGGGGAGGGCACAATTCAAAGACAGATGTTTGATACATGAGTTTAGCGACTTTCAACTGAGTGTCAGTTTAAATTGAAAAACTAGTCTTGAGAGAAGATTTTCGAGAAGGAAAATCTTTTGCACCTGAATAGAATTTAAACTATTATTGTGGGGCAAAAAGTTGAAATCCAATGGCGAGAAAATTAGCACGACGTATTATCTTATACTTAACTCCATGTAGTCTGAAGGGAAAGTAACACATGGTATTGCAACCATAGAGTAGCGAAGTAAAAAAATCCTAAAATAAAGGGCTAAGTACAGGTTGAAGAGAGTTTATCTAATCACAGTAGACTCTCCTGGAAAAGTTACAACCGAGATATTTCAAAATACTGTTACTTGTGCACAAGAGAACCAAGGATGACACCTCGAGGACCAACAAGAAGAAAGGGTCATGAACAATTATCCTAGCAGCAAAGATATTACTCTCTACAATAGGACGAACAACGAATCTTCAAGATGTCAGATTTAAAAGGGACTATACAATTTTAACAGGCCACAACAAAAACAGCAAAAGGAGACAACAATATTCATTATTTTAACGGACTAAACAAAAATGTTAATTGTAGTAACCTGTGAGTCTTATCTGAAGTGAGTCCTAACATTGTAATCTCATGTATCAGTTCATTCAGTTAGGGGGCGCTATGGTGGTAGAAATAAAGAATGTAGACAACTTGTCATCCATATTACATAACTATGTATATGCATCTAATACATCTCTTCTTTATTCTTTTCCTTTATTAAGAATGCGTACTTGCAATCAACACATAAAAAATAAGCAGTTTAGAGTGTTTATATTTGATGTTATGAGTTGGATATGTTCCTTTAGTCTCCGCTACTGCATCTATACATTGCAAAATACATACAGGAGGAAGTGTTCACAGCAAAGTAGTTGTCACCAAACTAATCTAATTAGTTCGGCTGCTAAAAAAAAACTACACAATTCTCATGTCAACATAATCTCAACATAAGCATGGCAAAAGTTGATTGAAGATATGAACTACACTGGTAAAAGAACATTGATGCCAAAGCAGACAACCGAGAAACGAACCTTACGTTTCACAAGCTAACATTCCGCCACCTCTATGCAGCGATTCAAGTGGGAAGGGGTCCAATATAAGATGTCTGGCCTCCAGAACTGAAGTATAGAACCATTGAAACCACAAGTATCCAGAGCAAAAAGCAAAGAAGCACAACACAATCCTTAACTGAAATAAGTTCATCCATCAAATCTCTCTTGTAACGCAGATCTAGGTCTTCCTCCATTGGTGCGATCTTGTGATTGTGCAGCTTGTATAGTCCATTGTTTCCCACAGAATCAGTGATTGCAGAGGTTGGAGAGACATTGTACTGCATAAATGTTTCCAGTACTGAAGCTAGGATATCTGGACTAAATTTATGCTTCGGCACAAAGCTCTGATACAGAAGCAGAGAATTCTAGAGATGAGATGAGGTAGGATTAATTTATCAGTAACTAAAAAGTAAACGGTGATTTGCAAACTATTTCCATTAGACAATTTGTGAGATAGTATCAATTTTTATGTAGTACGATACATATGGTGAAAATCTGCGAAAATAAAATGGAAAGAGCAACACAATAAGAATTCAAGTACACTCGTACAGCGTTTGATTTGATAGAAAGAAACCGGATAATAACAGAGAGAAGCCGACATACTTCTATTGTTTCACCGTTGGGAATTAGCACCAGAACCATCAGAAGTCGGAGAGGAATCGGTTGATTCCTTCGAAGTCTCCGGTAACAAATCTTCAGAAACCGAAGTGAATGCATCGCCCAAGCTCTTCCTAGCGATCTTCAGAACGTAAAAAGAAGAAGAGCAAAGAAAAATCAATTTTGAACCTAACAAATGGAGAGACGAAGAGAGGCCAGGGTTTTTGTGTAAGAAATACCTTTCGGTTTCTCTTCAGTAGATATTGCTTCGAGATCCGATTCAAGACATCTGAAGAGCGCATGAGATCCTTTTGCGCAATTTGATTTTCCGTCATTTTGAGCTTTCCTCTCTGTTTGGCGGGAGAGAAATATGAACGTGAAATTTCAAACTAACTGAAAAATGACGCGGGGAACATTTATATATAAGCCGTGAAATTTCAAACTCTGCTGTAATGCCTAACTCATCCCCCAGTTGTCCTTTATGAATGAAGTATATATAATTTAGTTACGTTGCAATCTAAATCATATGATTAGATTATAGATTTCCATAAACATATTATATTTTATAAATTAATTAAAATATTAAAAAAATAGTTTATAAATTGATAATAATGCTCTAAAATTTTATAATTACCAACTAACATATATAGTTTCACAAATAAAATATAAATAAAAAATTTAAAAATTTAAAATATCTTCAATAAAATATTTGTACGTACCAAATAAAGTTTTAAATTTTTAGATTATTATCTTTTAAATAATTTAAAATTATTTAACCTTGCATATTTATCTAATTAAAGAGACAGATGCCGTGTTTGGAAAAAAATAATCAGATTATTTTAAATTTAAGTAGAAATTCTTACTGTGTTCGAATTTTTGATGGTTAGGAACGATTAATTGATCAAATTTGAGTTAATATAAAATTTTATATAAAATTAGAACAATTTTTTCAAGAATTTTCAAAATCAATGAGACAGTATGTGTGTTGTTTTAATGTTTGATTTAATTTTCTGATAGAATTATTTTTTATCATCCTAAAATTATATTATCTCATAATTAAACTAATAAATTTTGTCTTAAATAAAAATTAAGCGTATAAAATTCCTCCAAACGTACCTTAATTTCGGGTTTAATATACTTTTTGGGCCAGGCGTTGTATACATATAATCTAAGCCCATTAAATGAAATTCCCCGACGAAGGCGAATTAGGGTTTTTTCTCCATTCGAATCCCTTGGGGTATAAAAGCCATATTTTAGCCTTCTCTCTAGCCTAGCAGGATTTTACCGCTGAGCTACCTCCCCGATTCAAGTCCACCGGCAACTGGTTTTTGTCTCGCCGGGAGTCTCTTGCTAGCTTAGTTGGTAAAGCTCCACACTGTTTCTTTAAAGTTGTTGTTATAGCTTTGGAAATCCATCATTGTCGTCTTTATTTTGCTTTCTTTTAACGTTTTAGTCTCTGATGTTGCGGTTGTTCATATACATTATGATTTGTTTTCGGTGGATAATCGAACTTTCTCGTTGTTAAGATTTGAGTTTAAGTTCAGTTGCTTTAGGAGTTAGGATTTTTAGGTCATCAGAGATTGATAGTAATGGATATTATCATGAAAAGTTTGAGGGGTTGGACTCTGTTTATTTGTATCTGGAATATTTAGTACCAATTGCTTTTGCTGTTTGGTAGAGCTAGAAGCTGGTTTTTCTTGTTAATTTCTCTCTTTACCCTGAGTCCATTTGGAGCTTCATGTTGGTAACTGATGTCTTGTGTTTAATCTTAAGTGGCTGGTGTTATTCTTCCTCTTTTATTTGATTAAGTAGGAGCTTCTTCTAATGGTCTAAGTAATCCTTAAGTTTGCAATAGGAGAGTCAAATACCACAAAGAGCAGCAAGTTTATTATATGATTGCAGCATTATTTTTCTTTCTATGATTGTTTACTTGTCGATGAGAGAAGGAAATTTGAAGTGCAAAAAATGTTGAGTATGCCATGCTGTATTTGATGCACCTAATTGGAGATACTTGAAGGGTGAGAAACTGTTTTCCCCATTCGATTTTCCTTTTATTTCCTCTCTCCATGGCTTGGACCCATTTATATACTCCTCCCCCTTCTCATACTACGTTTTTACCATCACCAGTGTCCTTTCTTGAGTATTGTTTTATCCCTTGTTGAATTGATGAGAATTCATCTCATGTTTCTACTTGTTTGTGATATTTAAGATCAATTTGCAAGGATGTGGACTAATATTGTTTGCGTGTGCGTGTGCGCATGCAAGTGTTTTTCCGTTTTCTTCTATTGTTTCGTTGATATAAAAGTGAGAACGGTCGAGAGGATAACTAGGTATTGCTGTATCTGTTAGTTTAATTTGTTTCTGATGTGAGGATATTGCTGTCAAATTAGGTGTATCGAGCTAACTTTTTTCTTGTTAACAAACGATCAGCCAAGATGCAGAACGAAGATGGTCAGAACATGGATCTTTACATCCCCAGAAAATGGTATATTGATATTTTCATCGATCAATTCCTTTTCAAATCAAGCAATGTTAATCTGGTTATTAATTCATGATTTGCCGTGGTTGCAGTTCTGCAACAAATCGACTCATCACGGCAAAGGATCACGCATCTGTCCAGATTAATGTTGGACATTTGGATGCCGATGGTGTCTACACTGGACAGTTCACCACTTTTGCCCTCTGTGGATTTGTTCGTGCCCAGGTGCGTTTTCTTATACATAGTCTAAGCAATTAGCTACCTGTTTCCAAGTTCAATTTAGATTTCGAAATCTCCATGATTTAAGCAATGAACTAACTTGGGAACCATGCAGGGTGATGCTGACAGTGCCCTCGACAGGCTCTGGCAAAAGAAGAAAGTTGAGGCCCGCCAACAATGAGTAGTTTCCATGGTTGGTTCTCTTGGGTTTAAAAGAAAGGAACTTGATAGCTGTATTCATCTATTCCCATTTGGTCTTTTTGTGAACTACTTCAAAGTTGGTTATTTGTCTGGACCAAGTTATTTTTCGAGCTTAATTTGAAAACGAAGTTTTATTTGGTGCGTATTTTACATTACTGTGATGTCAATCGGCATTAATTTTGGTATTTGTCTGCATGGAATGTGAATTATAGGATCTGAAGTGTCTATCGGTTCATTCGTTCGATAAGCTTATGATACTTCTCGATCAAATCTTCCTCTTTCATTCAAGAGAAGAAGATTGTTGGTTTTTCCAAAAAGAAGGGGGAATTTCAGTAAAAGTAGTATGCATGAAATTGATAAAAGAGGGTAAGTAACAAATATTTACCAAGTAAAAAAATATTGAGGAGCGCGAGATCTGAAAATGGTAAAAAGTAAGATTTAATTTTACATTGCTTAAAAAGATACATATGATAATATATTAAAAAATATTTATAATTGATTTCAACTTTTTTTACCGTACAACGTTAGGGGGGTAAAAAATATCCGAAGAACGCCTTCCAAAGTTTCTTATTTTATCTCAATTATCAATAAATGTCTGACCTCAGTTGGGTAAATATAAAATTTTTACGTGATATATTATCATAATAAATAATAAAAAATAAAATTTTAAAAATATTAAAGCAACGTAAGGATATTCGTAATGGTATTTTGCTTAATAAAATTTTAAATATATTATTTATTATTTAATTAAATAATTAATATATTTATTTTTGCAAAATAAATCGTACGTTTAAAGAGAACGTAGGTTCAAATTAAATTATATTAATTTTTGTAATATTAATAATAATATATATATAGATAATCTAGTTAATAAATAAATAAATAAATTTTTAAATGCATCATTCCACCAACTTTGTAAGACGAGCGGGTAATTAATTTTCACTTCAAAGGCCGAAGCCCATTTTGAAAGTTTGGTAACTCCAAACTTTCTTGCCTACTTTGTGCCGCCGTCGTCCTGCGTCTGGCTCTGGTTGCATCTGGCGAGAGAGTATTAACTAAAACCCAGCCAGTTCCTAGCAAATCGCAGCAGAATCTCGAAGAACCAAAACCTCCACTGAGAAAAGCTTTGCTTATTCGTCTCTGTTTTTGATCTATCTACACCTCTATTTTGTTTGCTATATTTGTCTGGTGTTGCGGTTGAGAATGGCATCGTCTTCTTCAAAATCAGGAGGTGGTGTAACAGAGAGACGAGGTATACCGGCAGCTCAGTTCGTAGAAGATGTGGAGACTTACCTCTCTCAGGCCGGCCTCGATGTTACTTCCGCTCTTTCCTTTCTCCAAGAAAGGTCTTCCTCTTTCTCTCGCAGTCATATCTTGATTACTTCACTATTTCAGCTATCAACCTTTGCGATTTCAGTATTTACGCTTGGCTCCTTGTGATCTTACACTGTTACTCCGTGCTAGTTTTTATTTATTATTGCATCTCGTTGGAGACGAATGAGCATGGATTTACTACTCTCAAATTTGAGGAACAAACTTCAGGCATTAGTTCAGTGAATAATCTAAATGGATATTTACGAATTTAACTGCCTTAAGTGTGTTGTTTTGAAATTCATATCTTCGTGTTATATACCATTGACATTGAATTTGATGGTTCATGATTAAATTATTCTAGTTTGGGAACAATTCTAATTTATTCCTAATCTTTTTGGATCAATTAACTGATTTTGGTGCGTATTTACGAGGGAAAGAAGGCTATTTTTTATCTTACGATTTTTGATATTCTTCAATTTCAATCATCCGGGATCTTACGAAATTTCAGTTTAAACCCAATCGTACACTTATTCTAAGCTCGGCACAGCTATATTTCTCATTTTGAAAGTTTGTGCATATCTATTTCATCCTTTCTTCTACCAAATGATCATAGGCTGATGGATGAACTGAGTGTTTAGATGGATATATTGCCCTTTTGTGCATTTATCCTGTTGCATGCATAAGGTTTTCAAATTCAATTTGGTCTTATAACATTATATCTAGTTCTAACATATGGTTCCCCAATAAATTATTGTAGGCTTCAGCAATATAAATTGGTTGAGATGAAACTTCTTGCTCAGCAGAGAGATCTTCAGGTGCTATTACCGGTCCTATTTCTTTGTCTTTTATATGATTATATGTATAATATTTGAAATATACGATCTCTATTTCTGTGGTCCTACCTATTAAGTTGTGTTTATCATGAAGTATGAGCTGAAAATACTGCTGTTCAAATAGTCATTGTGGCATTGTTTCATTCATTGTGATTTTGCTAAGGTTTCTTCTCATCAGGAAATATCCTCCTTTAGAAGCAAATCGGGATGCTTCCATTTAACAGGCAGATTGTTATTTGTATCTCATGTGAAAATGTGTCCAGCTTTCTAATAACTACTTGATAATAGGGGCTCTATGGGAAGCTTGGGTAAATGAAATGGCAACAATGTACTGTTGCATACTTTTTTTCTTTCTATAACAATCTCAAAGTCTTCTGAGCTTATTTAATCTGTAGGTTAATTTGTCCTAAATGGAAGATTAACTTGTTTGGAGCTGCCCTTGACTTAGTATTCTTTTTAGGTTTTGGCAGGGCAAAAAAGTAACCTATTTTGTTTTTCAGCTTGCAGCCAAAAATCTAGATTTCATTATTTTTGTAATTTTGCTTTATGACCAAAAAAGGTTCTCTTTACTTCTTGAGACCTAGATGATGGACATGTAACCTTGCATTTCATCTCCTTTTTCTTTTTTTTTTTTAGAAAGAAAATTAAAATCAATAACTGTTGTGACATTATTTCAATAACTTATCTAATTTTTCTCCTTTTTCTTTTTTTTATCTCCTTTTTCTTGTTGTGCTTATACTTATCTAATTTGTCTTCGATGTGCTGTTACTCATCTATGCTCGGTTTTCGACTGTGTCACTATTTTATGTGAAACTGTATTCTTATGTGGTTATCAGGGAAAGATTCCTGATATTGAGAAGTGCTTGGATGTGGTTGCCACTTTACAAGCTAAGAAGGGTACTGGTGAGGTTCGTTTTTGCATGTTCTTTTTTGTTTATTTGATCTTACATAGGCTTCAGACTCTTTAACTTCTATATGAAGAAGTCCATCACATTGTGGTGCTTGTCATGTCTCTTGGTATTGGAACCTGCGAGTAAAGAAGTTTAACAATGTTTATTCTTTTGTTGGATGGATTTTAATCTGGCTAGTTTAGTCTTTAATGGTTAATCTGGGACAGTTTTTAGGAGGTGCTGGGAAAACTGAAGATGCTTATGCAGGAAAGGAAGCTTTCATTTGATTTGCCTTGACTATCAGCAAGCTTTCTATTTCTTTGCTTTGTTGGATATGATTGAGCAGAGTTCTGACATAAAAAAAAAATATATATTTAAAAATAATCTCAACCCCTTGTTTGCTTTGTTTCTTTTGGAGGATATCTAATCCTCCTCATTTGTATCTTCTCCTCCCTTTTAATACATCTTTTTCTATTAAAAAGAAAAAGAATTTCAACCCATTTTCTTCCTTTTATCCCATATTTGTGTGCATCTTGAAAGACCAAACAGCCCAGGACAGAGCTAAATAAATTTACATCTCCTGTGAGAGAAAGAGAGAAATGGTTGAGGAGAGAAATGAGAAACCATGGTCTATGTAAAAAATCTCATTCATGTTTATAAGTACAAACCAGAAGCCAAGGCAACGATAAACATAGAGGTCAGAAATTGGAATGAAAAGTCGGCAGATGCAAACTTATGGTGAAACTTGGAAATTTTGTAATTAAGCTAAAACTTCAGAAATAATGATTCATCTCATATATTAAAGAGCTTCCACATAAATAATTTATCTCCATATTTTTACTACTGGGAATTGATACTTTAGGCATTAGATGGAATTGATATGTTAGATGTTAGATACAAATTGATTGTGTGTTGTAAATTATCTCTACTTTATTTGTTAATTGACTTTGCATCCTCTCTTTTGTTGTTCAATCTAACGGCCAAAGAATTAGAGTTCTTTCTTGTAACGGGAAGTTTTCTGTCTTTTTTATTTGCTGCTCATTATTCATAAGTTTCGTACAACTATTCTTATATTTCATTTGATGCAATTTTACCCGAAAAACATAAAAATAGTGGTGTGCCAAATGCATATATGTGCTAAGAATATTACTTTTTTCTCTTGGGCTCTTGATCTTTATGCAGGCACTTATTGCTGATTTTGAAGTTTCTGAAGGCATATATTCAAAGGCTCGCATTGAGGACACAGATTCTGTGTGTTTATGGCTTGGAGCAAATGTCATGTTGGAATATTCATGTGAAGAGGTCCAGCCTTATATTTTACATGCTGTTGGGTCCTTTCTCTTCATTTGGGACACAAGCATAAGTTCTTTAGTATCTTTGTGATGCAGGCCACTTCTCTTCTTAAGAAGAATCTAGATAATGCTAAGGCCAGCTTGGAAGTTCTTGTGACTGATTTGCAATTCTTGAGGGATCAAGTGACAATAACTCAGGTACTATTGATTTCATTATGTTTTTCTTTACTCTTTATTCTTCAGCCCAGGCTGGGTTTATTGGAAGTTGTATTATGAACTTTCTATAAATTGAACAAACCATCCCATCAGGAAAAGAACCGAGAAAAAAAACGTGGAAAGATTTTCTTTTCCCTTTTATGGGATGGGAGTAAAGAATAGTTATAAGATGTATACAGCATGAGAGACATTACTTCTGTAAACTGTATAGTGAAGTTCGGCAATTTGTCTTAATTTCCAATTCTTTCCTCTTTTCTTTTACAAGCGAAGTGATTGTGTTGTTGATTAATTTTTATGCCCGTTGGACAGGTCACTGTTGCCCGTGTCTATAATTGGGATGTTCATCAACGCAGGACTCGACAAGCTGCTGCTGCTGCTGCTGCTGCTGTGACTACTCCTGCATAACATTTGTGAAATGAAAATTTTATTTCTCCCTGATTCAGTGGAGGTAGAGTGTGATTTCCTCGGGACAGTGTTGCTTTAGTCTTTTCTTTATTCATTTTATTGATCATTGTCCTTTACTTCTAGTGCTCTAAAAGTTTTGCTTAAGGGTCTTATCTGTATTCTGCAGTTTCAGGTTCTCCATACAAGCACCTGAGGTGGAAGAAGAAAATTATCGTACTTAGTAGGATCAATTTTGATATATGATAAAACTTTCGGGCTTCATTTGTAACGCTTTTTTATACTGGTTTGCGACTTCTAGGATGATGGATGTCTTGCACTTGTATGCATACGATGTTTGTTCCCTTAGTTGGCTTGATTAGTTTGATGTATCAGTGCATGGAATTCGAAATTTACTTTTTTGGGATCTTCCAACTGGCACTTCATGAACTATGATTTAAATTTGAAAATTTGGGTTAGTGGTGGAAACAGTGGGACCAGAAGGGGCTTCAAGGTCAAGGATATGTGTCGGTGAAAGTCTTTCAGATGAAAAGGTGGGACATCTGATGTCAGCACCATCTTATGCTTATTTGTAGATTGAGATGTTTCGTATGGTATAAGGCTGCAACAGTCTGCCAGGAAAAACACATGATGGGAAGCTTTGATATATTATTCTGTTTAGTAATGAAATGATCTTATATTGGAAAGGAACAGGATTGGAATACATCATAGGTTAGGGAACACTAATGCATTCTGGTTTCACAACTTATTGCCGAAATCAGGAGTAGGTTCGTGCATGCTCGATGCTGGCATGCTGAGGGCTCTGTTGATGGTCAAAGCAGGAGCAATCTGTAAAGCAACTTCTGATGGCATGCAGAAGAGTAAGAAGGTATGGTTTGACATCTCACTTTGCATCCTGATCACCTGCTGGATCTGCTTTGTAGCTCTTCTCTCTCTTTATTTGTGTATATTTATACTCTACAGGTTCTTGGTGGTGCACATCTTGACTGTTGGGCTAAAAGCCTTTTAGAAAATGTACGGGTTTCAGTGAGTTGGGTTTGTCTCCTTCGAGTCTTGTAGAATGTAGACTACTTGGCACACCATGGTTAGAATGTCCTGCGTCTTTAGCCCGTAAAACTTGAAGAACTGTGGTGGCTTCCAAAACTTTGGGTTTAGATTTCCAAAATTAGGAAGGTATTAATTATGTTTCCAATATTATCTTATAATCTTCTTTGTATTGTTAAAGGGTACCATCAAAGTAAAACTTAAACTCTAAAAACAACACAGTTAATCTACGTAGTTGATATGTTGGCCATAGACGAAACTTATAGAATCTCCATACGGAATTTAGAGAAAATACCTTTGTAGTAAAAGCAGTTTGAGGTAGTTATTGGAAAGATGAATTCTTCAGTTTGAAGTATAACATGCCATGCTTGCTGCTTAGGTTGTCTTATTCTATCACCCTCAGACTTCAAGTGAAAAAAGGAACAACTGCCTTTATTAATTCAAATTTTTTTCGGGGAGAGAGAGAAGGGAGACATTGAGAAATCTAGTGAAATTTGGCATTTTGATTATTATGGGAACTTGCAAAATTTTTCTCATAACTAAATCTTGGAATTAGGGTTTCATTTTCTTCTTTATGTAGAGAAAGAGAATCCTACACTTTTCACAAACGAAAGGAAAAACGTCTCGAGTTTAAATATATCGATACATGTTCTAAAGGGTTAGCACTTTACTAGATTATTTCCCTTTTCACTGAGGTTTTTTTCGTGAATGGTTACACCTCAACAGACAAAATTCGATTCAAACTCTCTGTATAATGAAAAAGAATACAGCACCCATTGGTGGAAATACAGCTCTCTGCTGCAACTCTCTCTTAATGGAAATAGCAATTTGTAGGGAGAGTCCATGTGGGGGCCAAACCAAAGTTGTTAATGTCAAGAAAGCTGCTGGGAAGTTTAGGAAATGAGGGAAGGAGGAAAAAGAACAATTGATCCAGTCAAGTCAAGAAAGATGATGTAACGTAATCGTTGAAGAGCACAACAAAGGTCTCTCACTTCTCTCTTTCTAATTTTTGACTTCATGGACATGGCCTCTCTCTTATACATGTATTTAAATGATGGTCCCATTTGATAATGTCAAAAGCCACTTGAGAGGTTTTTGAAAGGTTTAGAAATATAATAATGTCTTAATATTACGGCCAAAAAGAAAGAATATATATCTGTATACGTGTGTGTGTATATATATATATATATATATATATCTAATTGCTAATTCTCCTTATTAATCCAAAATGTTAAGTTGTTGACTAGGTCTTGAGAGTTTTATTTTAAAGGTTTTGTTGGGGGTTGGGTTTGGTTGACTAGTGAAATTGAATATGATTTGAAGACTGCGGTCCAGGGAGAGGGAGAGAAAGGGAGAGTTATGATAATATGTTGAATTTTGTGACCCTGGGATTAAAAAGCGTAGGAGAAATACTACTGCTTTTGACTCTTAATTTTACTTAGTCCAATTACTTTGTTTAATTTAAAGTTAATGGAAGGTGTCTTTTTCAGAATCGACAATTGAAATAGGATTAGCATGTTATTAACTAGTAATCAATGTTGATTTTCATTCTTGAAAATATTAGAAAGAAGTGGTGAAATTGGAAATGGATAGATACATACATATACATATGTATGTATTTTATTTTTATATAGTTTTTTTTAGATTGTAGCGATCGTAGCGGAGAGAATGATATTGGGACCCAAGTGGCTGAGACTAGTGAGGCTAAAGAAAGAAAAGTGTCGGCAAAACTGCAAGGGGAGGAAGAGACAAGAGGCGTGAACCTGATGTCACGTCTCTGATTCACCTCAACCTGTACTTTGTGATCAAAGGGGTTTGTATATGTATATGTTGATATGAATATATATATGTATATAAGAAAGAGAGGGTCCTGATATAGGTTATATCCTTAATTTTGGAGCAGCCACACGAAGGGTTCAAAGGAAATCCAATCACAGTCTGCTGTTCTTTGCCTACATATATTATTAACTACATTATCTTTCTTCACACACACACACACTACATTCTCCTTCTGCTTCCTATCACATTCTATTATGTTTTTGAGAGGAGGTGTAATATAATATATATATATATATGTATAGTAATATCTTATAGTTATTATTTATTTTATTATATAATTGTTTCCTTAAATATGAGAATATATATATATATTTTTAGTACAGTTCTTGTAAGAAAAATTATATAAAAACATATCCTTAGCTAACAAGAAAATTATGTAACATGAAGTAATTAAAAACTTTCTTGACTTTGACAACAGAATATGTCAACATTAATTACTGACTCCTGTTTCTTAATAGTTAATTAATTACTTTATTTTTTGTATTCTACTAACCACCCCATTCCTTAATACACACATATATATATATAATGTATATAGTATGTAATTTTCGCTTTTTATATTATGTTTAATTATGCATAATTATTTTTGAAAATAATTTTGCAATGTAATTTTTATTTTTATTTTTTGTAATTTAATATTCTTATTTAGTGGGGGAAGGTACACCTTTTATTTCATGCAATAAAAATTTAAATCGAATCACAAAATTTTATAGAGACGTGCACGCAAAACGAGGCTGATTTGTCCTCACTGCCTTCCCTAATTAAAGTCATTTTGTCCGTTTATGATAGTTGCGCGTTTTAGCCTCTACAGGCATTTACCATATTTATTTAATCATCAATTGTTGACTTTGACTTTTTATTATTATTCAAAATTTACGAAATTATTTATTTATTCTTTTTATATTTTCTAATAAATTTAAAAAAAAAAAAAGCAGAATTATCTCTTCTCTGGAATCTCATGCCTAAAATTTTATAATAAAAAATAAAAATAAAAATAAAATAATAAATACTTTTGGGTGCGGGAATTTAATAAGGAGTAATTAATTTCGAAATGCCGCAATCAGCGCTGAGTGTTTTAATTTCATCAAATTACCAAAAGTCAACGGTTTAATGGATCGGAGACCCGACCCGGTTTCTATTCATTATTTTATCTTATATCAGTAAGGTAAAATTTGGATTTGCCTGAATTAATTATTAGCTTATTTATTTAATTACAACTTGCTCGTGTACTATAATTATTTAATTAATTTGATTTGAAATTTAAATTATAATTTAAAAAACTATTTAGAATAAATTAATAATAAAGGACTATATGATATTGAAATAAAAAATAATTATAATGAAGCAATTAGACTAATTAAAAATTTAAACAATTTTTAGACACTGTTAAAATCTGAAAATAAAATTAGAAATATTTTTTAAACACAACATAATATTAATGAATTTTGTATTAGAGAAAATTGAAATCAATCTCGATTATAAACTAATATATATATACATATATAATTGTTAAGTCTCATCCCATTAATTGGTATAATGGATGTATATAGATGTACTACGTCTTGGGTCATGAAGAATAGGAGAGTTTTAATTGTAAAATAAAAAGGAAAACATATATATATATATATGTATATGTGTGTGTGTGTGTGTATATATATATATATATGTTTGATAGTTAATGGCGTATATTAAAAAAAGCATAAATGAAGCAAGAATAATCATAATTCTACAATAATAATAAAATTATAAATTAGGAATATTAAGTGGGTTGCTCTAGTCTAGTTAGAATCTAACTTTGTTTAGCAAATACGTAACCAGATTATTATATTTGTGGATGATGTCAACATTAGTCTAGAAATGGAATCACCAACATGAACCCTAAACCTATAAATATGTATATACATACATTTATACGTACACGTACAAAACCTCCATGTAGTACACATAATTTTTTGTATCTACATTATAAAGCAGATTACGTATATATATATATATATATTTATATATGAATAACATGGGATGGATATGACATGGTACGATCTCTTGAAAAAAATTATGATTGATGGGATTAATGTCTGCAAATATATAAACCCACAACATATATCTAAGCTATAGCATGTGAAACTTTGCATTAGCCATGTGCATATCCATATCACTTTACACCATATATATATATATATATATATATATATATATATATAAACCCACAACAACCCATATGCTGATACATATATATATATATAACAAGAATATCACCACATCACAACATAGAAATATTTAAGGACTACCATACTTCCCTATCATGTACTATAAATACTCACGTCTAATTATAAAACAATTTAAAAATTAAATTTAACGTGTTAATTCTCCCTCTGTGTCTCTCTCTCTCCCTCTCCCTCTCTCTCTCTCTCTATATGTATATATATATATGTTTGGCATTAGATACGCACCACCTCACGTGTCAAATGCGAAAAGGATCAACCCATTTGTGATTTAAAAAAAAAAAAAAAAAAATTTGCAGTGTGGTTGAATAAACAACTATTCAACACTTTGACCTTTGACTTTGACTTCTTCATCGACCATAAATGTAATTTACATCCTCATCCTCTCAACAACGACTATTTTGACCTTCTAGATTCACAGTAATTAACTGCGTACCCTCAACGTATATTTACTTTTCAAATTTGACCCGTTAATTAATCAATAATTATAGTTTTAACCAAAACATAAATAAATAATTCTTAATACCTTAATTTACACTAATCTTTTTTTAAATTAATCTAAGAATTCGTAATTACTTTATCGGAATTACCGTGGAGAATTTGTCTGTTTGTTACAGAGATTTAAACTTAGGAAGGAAGCCAAAAAAAAAAAAAAAAAAAGGTCAAAAGACTGTCTGCAGGGAGATACATGTCGTAAGGCAAAAGTCAACAAAACATGCAGCTTTAAATACCATAAATATTATTAATAATTTTATAATTTATACCCGTTTTAATTAATTTATTTTATAAATATTAAAATTTTCAAACATACTTAATCACAACCCAAAATAATTATGGTCTCTAGTTAATAACGTTACTTAACTAATAATTAATGATTATTAATTATTATTATTTGTTTAATTCTAATAGTGAAAATAAAATTTTCTTTAATTAATAATTAAGAAACAATATATATATATATAGAGTTTTTTTTTATGTTACAAGAAAAGCAAAAAACTAAATTACACAAGAATTTTTTATGTGCATCCGAAATTAAGAGACATATATGACATTATTTATGAGAAGTTGCTGGAGATCAACGGGCACCCGAACATGTTGATGGAGACCCAATTGTAAAGAAAAATTAGTATTTACCGATCAGTCTGTGTATTTATTTCTTTCACGATAAATATATTGTATGCGAACATGTCAATTATAATGAAACAAGTTTTTAATTTTTCGAACAAAGACACCGTGCGCATTAGTACAGTGATCTTCCTTTGTAAGCAAACGTACGATCAGAGAGCTATCTATTTCTAAGATAATATTGCGGTATCTAACATTTGAAACGAGTTGTAAACCACTGAAGGTCCCCAAAACTCGGCCTGCAGAATTGAACAATCGCCAATCTTTCTGCTAAAGATAAAGGGCGTAATTTTTTATCATAGTAAATCCCGCAAATTAAAATAACTAAGAAAAGCGGAACCATCTAAACATAATAATTTTTTTTTTTAAAAAAAAGAAAAGCTTGTAAAAAATATTTAATGTCGACATTTTTAGGCATTTGGAGTAATAATTCCAATTTTTTTTTTTTAAATAATATTTTAATTTTAATTTTTTGACTGAAAATACTTTTAATAAATTAATAAAATTTAAAAAGGAAATACATAGGGCGTGACTTAGAAGCAACCCATGTAGGAATATACTAAAACCGCGTAAAGCGCATGTGCTTTTACAGCCATTTGAATTAAAAAAATAAAAAAAACGACGACCGTCCGATCTGACACGTGTGAGTAGATGAGTAACTTTCCTCGTCCCCTCATCGAGCTCTGAGCAGCGATGACGACCCGGGCCGTGTAGTGTGCGATTTGCCAACGTCGTTTCAGGAAAACCATACATGAATTATATGCATTTATTTATTAAAAAAATAAATAGGAATAAATTTTATTTTATTATTTTTAAATTATAATTCATTAAAAATTTTTAATATCACTACATTAAAAACATGATAATATATACAATAATAAAAAAGTATTTATCGTCCGATAAACTTTAATATGATATAAAATATACTTCTTACGATACAAAAGAGAATCTATATATACATAAATATGTTAAAATAATACACATTATATATATAATATTTTTTTCTTTTTTAACCCTCGAAAATATTTAGATAATACATTGTTTCGGGTCTCGACAACTCTCGTTTAATATCAAAATTCGATAATTTATTTATCGGCGGAATTTGAAAAGAAAAATCAACGTACGAGTTAGGTTGAGCGATGAAAAGTTTGGCAAAACAAAAAGAAAAAGTCGTATTTGCGCCTTTGGAAAATGACCAAAAGTATAAATATTAACATGTAAATAGAACCTTAATACCTTTGTGTGCGCGTGTGTATGTATATATATATATGTGTGTGTGTGTGTGTGTACGTATAATTGATGAAGATATGGATATGTATATATGTACATATGTAGACATCACACTGTACGAAAGTCTGTACCATGCACCATCATTGCATTTGCATAATAGATCAAATTGATCATAGTGATGCAGACTGTCTATTTTAATTTCCGATATGGGACCATTCCCATGCATAAAGTTAAAAAAAAATTCTTCCAATTATTATTTCCCCTCTTTTTATTTTTATTTTTTAAAATTTAAATTTGGTGCAATTCCATTAAAAAAAAAAAAAATTGAAGTTTTCAGAACGTAATATACGAAATTAAATTAATTTAAAAATAAATAATTTATTATTTAATATTATTATCTTATTCTGAAAAATTGAGAAAATAAATTAATTAAGAAAAATGGAAAATTAAATTAGTGTTGGCTTGTCGGGTAAGAACCGAGCGAGTCCGGTGAGACGGTGACGCGTGAATTGCGTCAGCGTACGGCGAGCCTTCCTAGCCGAAACTTCTTTTCACCGCGCGTTATTTACTTTCCAACTTTTTAAAAAAAAAATTATTTTTTGTTAGAAAAAATTAAAAATAATTAAAATAGATAATGAAAATTAGTCTTTTACGAAATTGCCCCTCAACTTCTTCAATATTACTTTTAAATCAACTTTTTTTTATATTCAAAATAATAAACATCCGAATAAATATATATCATTACTTAAAAAAAAATGAACGTTTAATTATTATATCTTATTTCAAATTTAAATTTTATTAAATATATTATAATTTGATAGTGATAAAAAAATAATATTTAGTTTAATTAGTTGGAATGTTATTTTATTAATATGTTAATATAATGATAAAATTAAATTAAAATTTAATGACTTTATTATATTTTTAGATGTAAAATATTTTAAAATTGGTTGTTCAATATAAAAAATTTAATTGTTATTTACTTATTATGTCTTTAAATTTATAATTATAAAATTTGTATTTTTAAATATTAAATAAGAAATTTCATAAACATTCAACGTAAATAAAAACATGGAATTGGACTAATTAATATAACATAATAATGTTAAAATATTATTATAAATAAATAAATATATACATATATATATGTGCATGAATGCTATATAATTATTTTTATAGTTTTTTTTTGAATTATTATCATACTTAATTATGCACCAAGTAGGAACTTCAAGATGTGACAAACTTTTAAAATTCTTAATTACAACGTAAATAAATACACTATTTAAATGGGGCCCTCTCCCGAGTTTTTTATAAGGGAAAAAAAAAAGTTAAACGAGGGGCATTAAAGTCATTTCACACGGGGCATTGTGTTTTGCGTTTTGACGTGGTAAGCACGTGATCACGTAAAAACAAAAAGATAATGTTGCCGTTATAAAGGCCGTGAAAGGAACTTAAAATAAATAAAAATTGAAAAAATTGTATTTATAATAATAATAATTATTATTAAGAATTTTAAATAAATTTTTTATTTTTTGAAATTTTAAAATATTAAAATTTTGCTGGCTTCATGAGGAATTTTTGTTTTGATAATTTTGTTGTGTTTTTTTTTAAGGAAAAAAAAAAAAAAAAAACGGAGCAGTAATCACATGCAGACGACACAAACTTTCTGCTAGCCCACGTGTTGGGCCTCAAGTTCTCACGGTCGACAAGCTACCGGCTAAACCCGTCAAAATCCCGCGTAGGCGAATGTGGACCCCACGGTCGGTTCTCGAGCAATTAATGCCCAACACCGTCCTTCACCCCCAGCTTTGGGCGTACACATTCTTGACCGACAGATGTCAGTCATCCTACGCTTTTCTTTGTTTTTGTTTTTTGAATTTAAATTTAGTTTAAAAAACCAAATGGGAAACCTCCTAAATCCAAGCTGTTCTCCAAATACCCAACCCGAGCAGCCCATTCACACTTGACAGAACCAAATCCAAACACTGTGTTTCACACTTGGTGAAGGAGAGGAGAAGAAGGAAACTAAAAGCGCTAAGGAATAATAATAATAATAATAAGAGAAATGACGAAGAAGAAGAATATTATTATTACTCGGTGGTGATTGTCTGCAACTGATGAGAAATTCTATATGGAGAAGAAGAAGATAGAAGAGGAATTAGGAGAGACGAGCAATTGGAATATGGCGAATTCGATGTTTTCCGACGAGGCTACTTTGGCTTTTTCAAGCATCTTTGACAATATGACACCATGTGATCATGGCGGTTCTGGTTATTCTGGTTCTGGTTCGGGTTCTGGGTCTGGTTATTCTTTTGGCTTTACGGACTTACTGGGTATCAACCATGATTTTCCTGCTTCCTCTTCTCCTTTATTCGATTATTATTCTTCGCTTCATCACCCACCCACCAACGCTTTCCCCTTCCCAACAACACAACAATTCCAGGGACAGGGACAAGATCAGGAGCAGGAGAAGAAGAAACAAGGGCTGGCGCCGTCGCCGGTGTCGACGACGGTGGCTGCTGAGTCATCGGAGGTCTTAAACAACCCACCTACGCCTAACTCATCTTCGATCTCTTCGTATTCAAACGAGGCCGGAAATGACGATGACCATCATCATCATCATCAACAGAGTACGAAAGATCAGGAGGACGAGCAAGATCAAGACAAGTCCAAGAAACAGTAAGTTCTGAACCAAGCTGACTAGATTAAGTCTTCACCTTATTTGCGTATCCAGCACTTTATCACATATATAAATACACACACACACGCACAAATATACATAATATATTGACCAGTATCATTCTAGGAGAAAACTCTGTAAACGAATGAATCAGTTGTAACTCGATATACACACATATAGACAAATATATTTGATCTGTTTCTGTTTCGATTTTCTTTTCATATAATTTGTTCTTTTAATGAAAAAGCTTGTTGTTTGGTTGGTGGGTTTATTTTTTCCAGGTTGAAACCGAAGAAGAAGAACCAGAAAAAGCAAAGAGAGCCACGATTTGCGTTCATGACAAAGAGTGAAGTCGATCATTTAGACGACGGCTACAGATGGAGGAAGTACGGCCAAAAAGCTGTCAAGAACAGCCCTTATCCCAGGTAAATCTACATTCTCCTCCCATATACGTACACACACACACACACACACACACACACACACACACATACACACATATATAGCTGCTAAAATATATGTATAAATTTGTTATATACAGGAGCTACTATCGTTGCACCAGTGGAGGATGCGGAGTGAAGAAGAGAGTGGAGAGATCCTCTGAGGATCCAACAATTGTAGTGACAACCTACGAAGGGCAACATACACATCCATGTCCCATTACGCCACGTGGAAGCATCGGGTCAATCCTCCCTCAGAATCCAACGGCTGAAAACTTAATCGGTGCTACAGCATCTTCTTTTCTCGAACCTCCATACTTGAACCGGCAACAACACCAACGACCCTATATCTACAGCCCATCTCCTTCCTCGAACGTCATTAATATAAGCACCAGTAATAGTACTGGTCCAGTTGGTACTACTACTTTCATTGATCCGACGTCGTTTTCAAGCTTTGCCAACGTACCACCAGCTCCGTCTCCATCTCCAACTCCTACTCTTTCTTTGCTCAGAGACCATGGCCTTCTTCAAGATATCGTCCCATCTCAGATGATCAGATCCATTAACGAGCCGAAAACGGAGTTGAAATGATGATATATTAATGGAGGGTTTTTGTATTAATTGGTACTGCATGAGCTGATCATGAGCTGGTAATTAATGTGGTATGTAATTTTCTCTAACTTAATTAATTTGACTGGTCTTCTGGGTTAATTTTATTATCTCTAGAGAACAAACCCACTTCACCTTTTTCGTGATACATAGCTTTCAGATCATGTCACTGTAACATTATATATATATTGAGCTAGCTTATATATATTTAGAGTAGTCTTTTAAGCTCGTGGGATATTGGCTAATTTTTCTGCTCCGGCTATCTATATATATATATATATATTCATTATTTTGTAGTAATACTAGCCACCTAGTTATTCTTCATGTATGTAGAGGTTATTCAATTATGTTCCTGTATCTTCAATTTTTTCTTAATTCAATCATTTCATTTCTTCAATTCCCCTCTTCTTGCTGTTGTGAATTAATACATGGAAATCTTGTCTGCATCAAAACCTTATCTAATAAGCATTCTCATTCGACAATAACTAATTAATTAACTAGAAAAATTAGGTTTAATCGATATACTATCTGGCTTATTAAACATCTCAATTTGTCGGTGTTGTTATCGGGATTTTTAGAACCAACTATTATTTTTATTCGTGGTGAAAGTTATACTGATCTTGTTGAATTAGTGATTATATATATTAATTTCTTGGTGTGTATTGGTATATTATAATGACCTTATTGAAATCTTTTTGATGTAAAATGACAAAAAGAAAGGAATTAGGGTTAGGGTTTCTTATAGTTTCAATTTAGGGATTAACTTTTTGTAGTGGCTGGCTTTTTGGCTGTCTAAAAGACTGATATGCATAGGAGTACTTTATGGGAAATAGGAGAGGAGAAAATATATATAGAAAGGATGAGCTTGGGAAAAGTTACCTTTCAGCTAAAGGTGTGGGGGAAAGCCTGATTATAATGAAAACGTTTGGAAACACAATCTTATGTCAAGATCATGCATGCAGTACAACAAATTCAAATTGAAGCACATACATACACACACGTATAAACATGCATAGATATAAATAAATATATATATTTATGTGTACATCCGGACCCATACACATCTTTAGTTTCATGGGTTTTCTTTCTCAAGCTCACTTGCTAGCAAAGCCATGCCTACACAAACATCATACATCTTCACTCTGACTAATCTTTGTATGATATGTAAATATGCCATGTATACATATAAAGATATCGTATATTTATATGTATATATATGGTCATTTATACGTCTCACATAAAGATTAGACAGAGTGAAGCTGTATGATGTTAACATTTGGGCTAGGGGAGTGGGAGGTAGAGATCAGATGGTATGACATTTTGGTAGCTATAGCTAGCTTGTAAGTTATGAATTATAATTCGGAAATACACATATCTACATATATACAGAAGTTTTTCACGGGTTATACGTATATGTATTTACATTGAAGTTGTGGAGTCCTTGTCCATGTGCAAATGGGAATAGAGGGATTGTTCAATCACTTAAAATACATTCTACTTATGGCCATTCACAATTTGTATTCAATAAAAATATTGTCTACACTATATATATATATTCATGACAGCAAGACTTACGCATATATATATATATATATATATATATACATATATGTATTCAACTAAAGTATTGCAACAACTCTTTTATGGCTCTATATATGCACATCTTTTCTTTTTCCAAGATAAGATGGCTGGGAATATAGATATACTCGTAGAGTAAAGAAAACTATACATCAGTAGCTTTATTAATTATTTTACGTACGTATATTAATTAGATTTTCGAATAAATAGATAGATATGTGTGTATATGCATCTGTATATATCTAACATGCAACTTGGTGAGAATAGATGGATGTATAAATATGTGTCCTCCCGCATATTAAAAAATTCATAATAATAAAAAATTGGATGGAAATTAATTGATGACTAATGTTTAACGAGAAGTATATATACAACTTACAGTGATTGATATATATATATACATATATATATATATATATACACACGATAGTTGATGCATAGTCGTGGATTATCTGAAGGGTTTGCAGTGATTGATTTGTGAAAAAGAAGGGGATAAGGTGCTGTGGATCACTTTTCAAGATATCTAATCAGTTTCCTTTTCTAGATGACTCATGTTCAAGCTGGATCCACAGAAGCTAAATTTTAATACGCTTTTAAATTTACACCCAACCAAGTCCTGGTCTCTTATTCTTCTTGGGTTCAAACCACTATATATATATATATATGAATACATATATATCTATAAAAATATACATGTGTAAGGAATCATGTCCAGAAAAGCATGATATGTATTCAAAGGAAAAATTATCTATCAGTGGAAATACTTTGCCAGCAAGATGATCTAGATAGTATGAATACACAGGCTTATGGGTCAAAGCAAACTGATTACACCGATATACCCGCACACACACATATAAATATATATATATATATATATGTGAATGAATAAAAAGGGTATAAGTTCAAGTCATAATGGTCGACATTTACTCTCTTAATGATGTTCGCGGAATTTGAATCTGTTAAGCTGAACAAATAAAAAAAATCAATTCTTCTATACATATACATATACATATACATAAACATACATGTACATATGTATATATATATATACGCACACACATATAAAATCTCTGTGAAGTGATATTTTTTTCTTCATTAATTGATAAAATAGTTAAGGGTGTTTGTCTTTAAACATGCATCACGAAAAGTGAACACAAATTATATTTCGATAAATCGTCCTCTTGTTTTATTCTCAGAGAAAGTTTTCCATTAATTAAGTTTAGAATAATTGATTTGGTATCTTAAACTTTCTAGCCACTAATTAACTTTTATTTAATATTTATTTATTTTCTTTCAATTACTCAGTCAATAATTACCATATAATACATATTTCTCTCTCTCTATATATATATATAATACCATCTAAATAATTACTAATTATATATATGTATAATGTATATATAAGTATAATGCATATATCAATCCCTTATGTTCGTATGTAAATAATTTACATGTGACAAAAATCTAGTTTGGTTCTTTTTGAAGGATGCAAATTTGTATTTTAGTCTGATCGTTTGATAACCATAACTTTCCTAAAAGTTAAATTTAATTATTAATATATCTTAGAAAGGGGATTTGATCTTCACCCACTAATAATTCATATTTATATAATTAATATTTTTAAATTAATTTTTATACACTGAGAAATTAAATTAAATAAAATATTTATTAAAAAAAAAAGGAGAAAAATGTGCTTTTTAGAAAGGTCCGTGTTGTATTGTCTATAAACAAAGATACGTGCACGCAATTAAAATGTAATTGAAATAATTAAATTAGATTAAACAAGATTAAGGATGTAATTAAATTTGTTAGAGACTTAATTAGCAAAAAAAAAAAAAAAAAAAAAGAGGAAGAAGAAGAAGAAATTTACATGGATGATTAGATGAGAAAGAGAGGCAGGCTAGGCACATGCAAGATGGGTATATCTATAGATTATATATCTATAGATATAGATATAGATGTGCGCTCCATATTTATATGCTTCATTTATTTACTTACGAGAAGTTTTTTCACATACAAAATTAAAATTAAAAAAAAATTACTATTAATTTAATAGTATACATATATTAAGTTCCATCATAAAAATTTACATGAAAAAGGAACAAAAAGCAAATAGTTTATATAGGTCATATACATACATACATACATACATACATATAGAAAGAATATATATATATATATATATTAATGGATAGACAGAGAGAGCAAGTTGGTGTATTTCGTATATAATGATGGGTGCATATGATTTGATCGACTGATAATCATTTTTTACCTTACCAACCAGTAAAAACAATTTTTTAAAAGGAAAGAAACATATTTTAACCTTTAGTTTTTGAGTATTTTTTTTACTCGTTCCGTATCCATTAGGTGAGGTAAATCCAAAGTTACCACAAGGGATTATAATATGTAAACACAAAGTTACCGTTAACTATAAGTATAGGAACTGGAATTAATATATATTTCCCATTAAAAGAATATATCTTGAAGCTTGCCTCATAAAAATTCTATCGCCCTAGAGTTCTGAAGGCTTTAATTCCAATCAAATTTCATGAACGACTACTTTCGCAATGTACGTATAAACGCATATATATGTTATTCATTTGTGTGTGTGTGTGTATATATATAAGTATATGGGTAAAAAAAGTAAACAAAATCTGACACAATAGAGTGGCACATCTGAAGAGGGTGAAGCAATCGACAAGCATCTAGTTTGACAGAATGACTCAAAAAGTGAAAAAGGCACATGGCAGTAGGTAAAAAATTCTTATGAATTTGACCTCTTCCATTCCCCCACCTGTCGAGTCTTGACTCTGTCATCCCTCTTTCTTCTACTTCCATTTTGTGTGAATTCTCAAACCCTAATCAAATCCAGATTCTTCATGGAACTTGCTATATAAGACACTACCAGTTCTCTCCCTCTCCCAAACATAAAAATTAAGTTTACTATTCATCCTGTAATTTTGCTAACAGACAAAAATGGTGGACTATTTCGTCTTTTACTTGCTTGTGCTTAGGCTTGCAATGGCAAGCATGTCAAACACCTTAAATGAAACATGCCTTGACGATGTAGGTGTTGCATTGGACGTCAAATGGTACCAAAACAGCTGCCCAGAAGCAAAATCTATAGTGTTCTCATGGGTCGAAAATGCAATCTATCAGGACTCTAGAATGGCGGCTTCACTACTTCGGCTTCATTTTCATGACTGCTTCGTCAATGCATGTTTACTCTTACTCGAATCAATCGCATCTCTATTTTTGCACTTTTATCTGTTATGATTTGAGTTAAAATTGCAGGGATGTGATGCTTCAGTGCTGTTGGATGATGCTGGCACTTTTATTGGAGAAAAAAGTGCAGCGCCCAACCTGAATTCTCTAAGAGGATTTGAAGTGATCAACGGGATAAAATCTGAACTGGAATCTGTTTGCCCCGAAACTGTCTCCTGTGCTGATATTCTGGCAATGGCGGCTAGAGACTCCGTTGTTCTAGTGAGTACTACCCCCCAGCTTCGAGTAACAATAATAATAACAATAATAATAAGTTTCGGTTAAAGAATTTTAAAAAATGCAGTCAGGAGGACCAAGCTGGGAGGTGCTAATGGGGAGGAGAGACAGCTTAAGTGCGAGCAAAGCAGCAGCAAACAACAACATACCGGCCCCTAATTCTACAGTCCCAACCCTTGTTACCATGTTTAAGAACGTTGGCCTTGACATCAAGGACCTGGTTGTGCTCTCGGGTAAATCTCATCATCCCCTCCCACACTTCTTTTTTCATACATGAACATCGGCCAAAAATTTATGATTTCTTTCCAAAGACCCCTCAGCTTCTTAGATATATAGTAGCATTGACAAGGCAACATTAAAATTGTGGCAGGTGGGCATACACTGGGAAAGGCTCGATGCTCGACATTTAGCTCCCGTTTCCAGGGAACAGCCACTAGCCCAGATGTTAACTTGGAGTTCCTTCAAGCATTGCAGCAGATATGTTCAGTACCCAATGCTGGCAACACTGCGTTGGCACAACTTGACCTGGTTACCCCAGCAACATTCGACAACCAGTACTACATTAACCTCATATCTGGCGAGGGATTGCTGCCATCAGATCAAGCTCTTCTTACTGAAGATGATGAAACACGTGAGCTTGTAGAGTTGTATGCTGACGACCCAATTTCCTTCTTCGAAGACTTCACCAAATCCATGCTCAAAATGGGAAACTTGGGGCCACTAACAGGGTCCAGTGGAGAGATAAGGAGAAATTGCAGAACCGTTAATCTCTAAAACTCACCTTACGGTGACTGGCATCTGGAGGGTTACATGCTTTTTATTTGGAAGCCTAGGCTTTTATTTAAGTACTATAATCTTTATATGCATCAGGTGTGGGAAACTCTTTGAAGGGTTTAGCAACGGCAGGTTTAGCTGATAAATAATAATAAAAATTTAAGAGGCCTCCAATTTCCTATGAGGTTTCAGTGGCCATCAACAAAAATCTAAACGGGAACTAATATTTTTCCTATTATACTACGGATGCTAACTATTTTACACGCTCCCTAGAAATACATGGTTACAACGTCAAAAAGGCAGTTTATTGCCCCATGAATACAATGGTACAGAGGCTTAATCGCCTGAAACTGTGGGACTGCAAAGCATCCCAGTACTTTTGAAAGAACCAGAGAAAACTGATGATGCTGGACAAGTAACATCCCCCTCACAGATCCCATTTACCATTTGAGTTAAAGAAACTGCTGTTTTTCTGCCTTACCTCTTGACTCAATCTGCTACAGATTCCTCATACCTCTGCAAAGAAACGGCGAGTTCCTCACTCTGCCAACATCAGACTCTGGCAATTACATCTCTTATTTCAGTTGCCTGGAGATAAAGCACCACATTAGATAAGGCATAAATAGAGAGCATATATGGCATAGAAAAGGAACATCTTCTGGCTATGCAAAAGAATATTCAGGCGTGCCTTAGCATCATCCTAAAGGATCTGCAAGATACAGCTGGAATTGCTCTCAAGATTGACCATCCTCTACTAAGAGGAGCATCCATGATTCACCAATTAAGAAGAATATCGATAACCATATCGAGATAGGTCAATATCTTAATGGCATCTTGTTCAGGATAACCATTAATAAGAATATCGATAAGCATATACAGATAATACATATATGCATCACAAACAAGCACATGTCTAGGCAGCAAAGGGGAAAGGAGAGAAAGGCCATGTTCATTGCTTCTTGCTTTGTAATTCCTTGACTAGTAAGGAACAGAAGTATTATGAGAAGGAATGATCTAAACCTGATGGCTTATTCTTCCACATCAATTCCTGAGAAGCCTGAAGCCCCTACAGTAGCATAAGATATCAGGAACAAAATGCTGTTTTGAAAATAATTTTAACATATCAAAATATTACACTTGAGTACCTGTTGGAAGCGTCCAGGATCATTAACAGAAGTAGCTGCCCCAGGCAATTGGGCACGATTAAGTTCCTGCGAAGCCAGAATACCCCAAAATTAAATAATTAAGAGTTGAAATTTTATAATTAGCACTCTACGTAAAAAGAAGACCATAACAAAGCTTGATTAAACTAGAGAGAAATATCCACTAACAATAGCACCTTGGAGTGGCAGCAATTTCAACTGCAATCTAATATCACTCCAGTGGTAGAAGCAATCCCTACCACTAGGATGGCCACAGGATATTCTAGGGCATCCTTTGACTGCTCTAGAATCCATGTACATGCAGAGAGGTGTCTGCATGTAGATAGGTATTGTATTAATGATGTGATGATGCTATGTTACTGGTTTCGTATAGTTATAATAACTTGCTAATCTAATATTACAAATCTCTACACTCTAAAAGAAGTTTCTTTTAGAATAAATACCAAATTAGTTCTCAAAATTTATCATTTGTTACAATTTAGTCCTTAATATTTTTTTTGCTACAATTTGGTTCCTCACATTTTCTGTTTGTCTCAAACGTCTAACTTACTTCTATTTTCTAATGGAAAAAGTTAAAATAGTTAGTCATATTCGGACGCATCAAAAAACAGTTGAAAAGAATGATTTTAATTAATTAATTAAATTAATAGAGTAATAAATTAATAATAATATCAGAATTATTTTTTATTGTTACTAATTTATTAATTTAGTTAATTAGTCAAAACCATTCTTTTTTTAAAAATAAAAAGTTAAGAAGTATATAGTCACAAGGCACCATGTATAATTGTTTACATACTAGTTAGGGTATCAATGACAAATCCAAAATCCTCATCTCTAACAATGTCACGCCCCATAAACATAGAGCCACCTATCTCTTAATATATACATTGGATTTTCTTTCCCATCAAAAGTCCTAAGATTTCTTTCTTTCCAACTAACCCATAAACTGTTAGGGGAACTATACCCCAACGAACATTATCCTTTCTCATACCATTCCAAGCCCATAATTCCTCCCTAACCGTACCAGCCATTACCCACTTCATCCCAAGAAGACTATATACCATACTCCACAGCTCATGAGTCACCAGACACCATACATAAATAACATCGGTTAGCCATGTGGTGTCCTCTCCTCATCAGCTTGTCAATAGTTAAAATACATTCTCTACTGGCCTCCCGAGCAAAAAATGCAATCTGTGGGATGCATTTAGCTTCGAGATCTGCTTAAAGGGAAAATTGCAATCTGAACCAGCCCTTCTTTCTCTAAGGTAGAGATAATAGGATTTACAAGAAAACTGTCCATTCTGACTCAATTTCCAGATCACCCTATCTTCTGTTTCCTTCAACTTATGCATTTCCAGCAATTTCAACAGGTTTAGGTAATCCTGTATCTCCCAATCTTTTAAATTTCTGTATACATTCACCTCCCAAATCCGGTTGCCATTAAACTCTTTGTAAGCTTCCTTAACCACCATGTTCCTGGACTAAGAAATTTCGAAAATTCTAGAAAATCGGCTCATAAGACTGCCCCCCTCAATCCACTCATCTTTCCAGAATTTAATTTTATCTCCACGGCCAATCTTCCACTAAATAGAAGCTTTAAAACGGTACCAGTCCATCAGGATTTTTCTCCATAGCCCTAGGCCATGCTGTTTGTTGATTCTGCCACCATCATTTCTGCTCAACAGATCACCCCATCTTACCCAGATTATCCTTCTCCATAGTCTGTCCTCTTCCTGTAAGTACCGCCATAACCATTTGGCATTCAGGGTAATATTCAACTCAGCCAGAGATTTAATGCCCAAGCCCCCTTTGTTGACAGGGTTTTTAACTTCAGCCCAATTAATCAAGTGGTATTTTTTGTTACCTTCCTCATCACCACATAAAAATCTACACTAGATGGTCTCTAGCCTTTTAGCAATTTCAATTGGTATTGTGATGGTGGATAAGTAATAGATTGGGAAATTTGTTATGGTAGTTCAGATGAGAGTGTACCTACCAAATTTGGATAAAAAATTCCTTTTCCATCCCGCTAATCTTCTTTCAAAAGTTTCAATAACTGGCTCCCAAATTTTCACATCCTTATACTTGGCCCCAAGGGGAAGGCCTAAATATTTTATCGGAAGGTTAACCGGCTTGCAGCCCAAAACTTTAGACAGCCTAGTCTCATCACTTCTATCACCCAATCTCACCATTTATGATTTACACAAGTTGATGTTAAGCCCCGATACAGCTTGAAAAAATAGTAGGGTGCAGCTTAAATGCCTTAAAATCCCGACGTCCGGTTGGCAGCAAATAAGCGTATCATCAGCAAAAAATAAGGGGGAGACTATAATGGAATTATCCCCACTGCCCACCTTCAACCTCCAATTAGTTGTAGCTCCAAAGCCTTCGTTAGTAAGTCATTAAGTGTTTGCATTACAATAATAAATAGTAAAGGGGATAATGGGTCCCCTTGCCTTAATCCTCTAGTGGCTTTGAAGAATAATGAGGGACCACCATTTACCATAACCACAAATGAGGTTGTAGAAATGCAGAACATCATACATTCTCTCCATTTTCGACCAAAACCCAATCTCTTCAACATGTAATCAACAAAATCCCAATTAACATGATCATATGCCTTCTCCATAACAAGTTTGCAAAGTAAACCATCCTTATCTCCCGAAACCAACTCATCAACCACTTCATTTGCTGTCAAAACAGTATCTAAAATCTGTCTTCCTTCGATGAAAGCGTGTTGACATTCCCCAATAACTTTGCCAAGCACTTTAGACAATCTCCTAGCTAGAACTTTAGATAAGGGTTTGTATATGCTCCCAATTGGGCTAATAGGTCTAAAGTCCCCAATGTTCTTGGCACCTTTCTTTTTAGCAATAAGCACCAAAAATGTGGAGTTTAAAGATTTTACAAACTTCCTAGTTTCATGAAATTCCTTAAACATTTCTATCACCTCCCCTTTAATAAGATATTAGAATTCTTTAACGAAATTCATATTGAATCCGTCCAGACCTGGTGCTTTGTCACCATTACATGATTTTAAGGCTTCATAGATTTCCTCTTCATCAAAAATAGATTCCAGGATATTACTACTATTCTCAGACAGCCTCTTGAATTGCAGCCCATTTAATTTAGGTCTTCTATTGAATTCTTCCACATACAAACCAGCATAGAAGGTCTTGGCAGCATTCCTCACGTTCTCGTTTCCTTTAAAGATGATATTGTCTACCCACAACTCATCAATATAATTACATCTCCTGTGATGGCTCGCCAAAGCATGGAAATACTTTGTATTTTGATCTCCTTCCTTCAGCTATTTTTCCCCAGATTTTTGTCTCCAAGACTCTACATCCAAGGCAAATTTACTAGCTAGTTTACCTTTCAGTTGGTCCTCAGGATGCAGTCAGCCTCCTCCAAATTGTTCATCCCCTCTTTAAAGTCTAACTCCTCAATGCTTCTCAGAATAGAACTGACTTCCTCATCATTTTTAATTTCTTCTTCCTTAGTCCACACCTTTATAGCCTCCTTCAACACCTTCATTTTTGCAGCAATCCTGAAGCTAGCTTTTTCTTGAATCAAAGTTTGTTCCCAGATATCTTCCACAAGCCGCCAAAAAACATCCTCTTTTAACCACCTGTTTTCAATTTTGAAAGGGACCAGACCCCACTGTATACCATCATCTTCCAGAGAAATAGGAAAATGATCTGAAGTGGATCTGGATAATCTCTTCTGGCAGACCCCATTGAAGTCAAAACCATTCTTTTGAGTCATTTTTCCATTAGGAAGGGAAAAAAAACCCAGGTATTTGAAACAAATAGAAAACATCATGGACCAAATTGTAACAAATGCCAAATTTCAGGGACTAATTTAGTAATTTGTCCTTTCTTTTATTTGAATTAATACAATCTACCATTAAAGCAAGACTGAAAATATTCTAGCATTAATGGACAGAGATTAGTCGAAAATAAAATCAAACGAAATTTAAGAATATCGCTAAGAGTTTAGATATGATCAGCTATCCGGTACCTTAAAATTAATTAAGGTTCACTTTAAAACTTGAAGGATTAGCATATAGTTAATCTATAGCACCAACTACTAAGTGCTACTGCAGCATATCCATTTGACATTTCCAAACTTGCATTGTTGCATGTAAACCTAAAGCCTCACATACAAAACATTCCTTAACAGTTAAAAAGAAAATAGTACTGAAAAAAACAAGCTTCATTTTCCAGCAAATTTTATATCCAACAATTAATTCATCAAACCATGCAAAGTTGTCAAGCGTGCTCTTAGCTTAACTTTGAAATTGAAGAAACATGTAAACCAATTCATTTCACAAGTAAGAACTTATCTACTAATTGTTATGGAAGTGTTATAGAAGGACGGTGAAATGGCAGCAAGATGATAAACAAAAATATTTGGAAGATAAATTACCTGGACATTTTGACTACCAACTCCAGATGCTGGATACTGAATACAAGAAGTGGAGTTAGTAATTGTACAAATTATATTTCTAGACACATTATGCAAAGGAAAATGACCTGTGAAGGAAAGAAAGATTGCTGTAATGATGGTTGATTGCGGAGCTGTGTTTGAAGCTGAACTTGAAGCTGCACCTGTTGTGTCTGTGGAGCTTGCTGGGTAGACAGAAGTTGAGGGTGTGCCTGGCTCTGAGGCAGCTGCACAGACTGTTTCTGTTGCTGTTGTTCAAACAATGTCAACTCCTCAGGTTTCTCCCACTGCATGTCCATAACAGTAAACACTCAATAAACAATTTGAAGGAATAAACCAACCAATAGAAAATGAATCTAACTGTTTTATTTCTCACCTTACTTTCACCAGTTACACTATTGTAATAGTACTCGTATCCATCGGGGGAAGTATGCTCGGTCCAATTACATTTTACAGGAGCTACTGTCTGAGTAACTACGGGTACCACAGAAGCAGCAGATGCAGTTGAATGTACAACTGTGGATGTTGTGGTAGCAGGAGTGCTGGAAACTGTTTGCAATGGGGCTCCATTCCACTGAGCCAGCAAGATGAAGTAACATTGTCACAATAGTTTTTGTTATAAACCATTCTCAGACTATATGTCAGAAGCTCCTCAAGGATGTGAACATCACAACACTGAACTTCGATAGGAACAGAAAGAATGAGGCTAACCATAAAAGACCAAGTGAAAAAATTTCATGATATAATTTTTACCTGTGCGAATATATATTGAGATCTAGACGAGATAAAAATGTCATTTGGACAAGTATGTTGCACAAATTTAGTTTCAGGTCAGAAATGTCATAGATGATGTTATGCCATTTAGTACTTCTATACCTGTTGTTTAGTAGTCTGGGAACTAGGCGGGAGCGCTAAACTCTGATTTGATGGTTGCATCAATTGCAATTGTTGCTGCAGCTGGGAAAAAGCTTGCTGAGATGACTGGAAGCTTGCTTGTAGAGTTTGTGTCTGCTGTGATAATAACTGAGCTAACTGAGAAGGCGATTGCTGAAGAGGTTGCAGTACTTGCGGCTGGACGGGAGCATGCAGCTGCTGTTGATTTCTTGCCGCAGACACAGGATTGGGCTGTAAGTTAATATTTGAAGGACCTTGTTGTGCTGTTGCAGATGATGCATTTTGCTGAAGCTGGACTTGAGAAGCAGGCAACTGTCCACTATAACCATGTAAATTTTGTGATGGCATTGTTTGACTGAAAGGTACCTGACCAGCAGGAACAGAATTTTGAAGCTGACTGGCATGGGAAGTTTGAGACTGGGGGAAAGAAGATGATTGAGCCTGAGGGTGCAGTTGAAGTGCAGATGGTGGATTCTGAGGTGATTGGATAGGCTTCTGCAATGGTGATACTTGCTGACCAACAGATGGGATTTGTGGTAGAGGGTGGTTAATACTCTGAAAATGTGTCAAGAATATCCAATTCATTGTGGGAGAACCTATGGAGGCTAAAAAAGCACCGAAATAACAATCTTCAAATACCTGTTGTGATGTGGACGAAGATGAAACTGCTGGACCTGGGACTGGAAGGGGACCATTGGAAGGGCCACCAAAGCCACTAATGGGGGCAACCTAATGATTTTGCAGTAATGGTAAGAAACAGTTCTTAAAAAAATTAAAACAGAAGATTTGCTTGTAATTAGGAATTCTCTAACTAAAATTGGTAAAAAAGAAGCCAATGCATAGCATGTAATGGGAAATAAAACTTTTCATAACAATGACTTAAGACCCGACCCTTGATGGTTGGAACGAAAAGAGGAACTGGGCCAAAAAACAACCATTTATCTTTCTTACCAACAAATCATTCCTGGCGAACAGTTTCAAAATAGCATGTAGTGAAGCTCAAATGATTTCTCGAAGACAAGTGGTACTATTACTGACCCTCAGCTAGCATGTAATTTACAATGCAGTTCCTGCCAAAATTGTTCCAAGGGCAACAAAAATGAATAAATGATGCATGATAGTCTGTGTTGATCCTCACCAAATTTGGGGGCATTGCTAGATCACCAGGTCTAGGAAGCATCTGATTCCCAAAACCACGAATTCCGGGATTAGAAGGACCTAGATTCTGTGGACTCATTGGATTCCAAGAACTGGGTGGAGCTCGATCCCCAGTAGGATCACCAAAGTTAAGTGGAGGTCTGCCAGAGAGAAAATTGAATCAAAGGAATACATTAAGTGAGAAGGAAAAATTCAAGAAAAAGAACTGAAACCAATTAAAGAAAACTCTTCCTTTTTGCTATTTACCTTGGCCCTGGTGCTTGAAAACGAGGGCCAAAACCAGGACCTCCAAATGCAGGTACACCATCCCTGGAAAAAAAGATACTATACTAAGGAGGCATGAACTGATTTGCCAATAGGTTGAGTGCCAATAACAAAACAAGAAACTGATAGAAAGAATAACCCTTTACTGGATAATAGAAATGTGGTAAATCATTTGAAGTGTATCCCTATTCCTTCCCCACCCCTTCAGAAAAGAAAAAAGAAAAAGAAAAACCAAAAATACAGACTTTTGCTGATAAAAAAGAGGAGGGGAAAAAGGAACACATGTCAAATCTAAGGAAAAACCTTGAATCATTGGGCCTAGGCCTCTTGGGATCAGCAAAGCGGACAGTTAATGGCTGATCACAACCCTAAGACATGGAAGACAAGGAGAGAAAAAGATAAGCATAAGAAGCTCTTTAATAATTAAGTAGGAAGATCATTGAAATGGCAAGCCATGCTTACTCTCATCGTGTATACCCCATTAAGAGCATTTATAGCTGCCAAAGCCATTTCTCTATGCGAGTACTTAACAAATCCGCATCCTACAGGACGACATGTCATGTAATAAACAATATATAGATGTCTTAACAGTGGCTTCCATTTAATCTCGCGAATTGAAAAGGAAAGCATAACAAACATATTGAGAGAAATCCCGTCGTGCCATATGGAACACTTGACTATTTAATTGATGATGAGCGCAACTGATGCTAATTTAACCCTCTCATCCATCAAAGAACAGCAATTGCTTCCAGTGACATTTCCCCATGTGAGAATTTGGCAAATCTGCATCTTAGGCTAATATGTTGTTCAAGCTATGTTTGAAACACATCCAGAAATTGGGTAGAATTTATTTGCAAATCCACAGTTATCTTCATTATGTAAGTTCTATTAATAGATAATAAAATCAACTTCATAAAGAATTTCATGTTGAATTGGATCAATAATATTCCTAATTCCATCAAATTTGATGAGATTTTGAATATCTAGTCCCAGATCCACCTGAAAGTCTATAGCTCAACCAACTAAAGTTTACAAATGAATCCCACCAAATTACTAGATTTGTTCCTAACACAGACTTAAATAATGTTTGTTAATGTGTTGAAAGAAAATTATGATAAAACCAGATTACATGACACTACATAGACGACTTTTTTTTTTTTTTTTGTCTTGTTGAGGGCAATAAAAGACCACATACTGCGTAACCTGGTGCAGATATAACTGCTAATATCAAGGTTGTTATTCACCAAAAATAAAAAGATATCAAACATCACACAAGCCAATAGGTGACATTCTAATATATATTTTAGATAAAGATCTGAAAGTTCAACGGTATAAGGATCAATCATAAACACTATACATAATATGACAACCAAGACAGACGACCTTCAAAAAAAAAGGAAAAAATGAAGACCTTCAACATACCACGGCTCTGCCTGTATTCATCACGCATGAGGTAAACATCTTCAACCCGACCATATTGCGAAAAAATCTGCAAAGTGCAAATTTGCAAGAAAAATAGCTTTCTCAAAAAAAAATTATGCTACAACAAATTCGTGATAGAGAATTTTTTTTTTACATATAGGAAATACATATGCTGGAACATATTGAAAATGGCACTAAAACCCGAAGGGTTCTTTAACAATTCAACATCAATATACAAGTTTCAAAATAAAGTTTAATATAAACAGAAATAATTGATGCATCTGACGTACTTCCTCAACTTCCTTTTCAGTAGCTTGTTTGTTTAGTGAACCAACAAACAACTTGTACTCCACAGCACCTAACATAAAAAACAATGATATTAAAAAGAGGAATAATCTGACAACATGATGGGACATGCTTGAAAAAATAACCAATACGCTTTAGGAACAAATTTCCTCAATAATAGCTAGCAGTCATACACAGCTCAATATATAATAAAAAATAACAACACTGATACTAAGTAAAAGATGTATTGGAGATTGTCCATTCATAAGGTTGACCTTTCTAATTCATCCCATTTCCAAATCCGTCTTTACAAGTCAGTTAAGTATTAGATTGGCAGTTCAAAACCATAAACATAAATATGTATATGTATGTAGGAAACAAATGAAGAAATAGAAAGTTCAAACAATAATGAAGTGCAATCACTGTAACCCAAGAATTACGAAGCCTAGTATCAGGATCTTGATGATACAAAAATTTTTATATTAGACTAAGGGTGAAAAAAGCAAACTAGAAATAAAAAATTGAAAAGTGAATAACAATACTGTGAAGAACCCTATGATCTTAGACAACTAAGATGAGAGTTGTTCTCAGCTTAAGGAAATTGAGTTTCTAACTTATTTGATTTAAATCCGCAAGGCACCATCTACTGTGAAGAAAAAATATTCAAAGAAAAATCTATTCTGGGGAAACTATTTCAAATTCAGGAAAAGCATGACCTTCTACCAGGAAAATTGCCATTTCCAAAACCCATGCTAATCCATAACATCTAAATCAGCTAGACAGCTATCAGACCTGAATCATTAAAACAAATGAGAAAAGAGAAAAGACCTAGTCCAAAATCACTTTCCTCAACTCTTAAAGATTCTAAAGCATGGAAGACGGTTGAAATGCATCCACCAATCCAGAATTTTGGGCAGCGATTCCACACCTCATGCCAAATCAACATTGAAGTTTAAACTGCTCCAAGAGTTAGGAGCAGAAAGAGTGTTTCATCAAACACATATTTAGACAAGCAACAGAGACTTAATTCCAAAAATCCGGATAAGTTAGAAGTTACTACCCAGTCGTTCTCGTTCTCCATCAGCATATCTAACTTGAATAGGACCAACTCCCTAGAAAAAAGAAACATATTTAAGCATGGGAAAAATGAACACAATATGAGTAGCTGCAGAACAAGTGCCCGAAGAGAACTTACCCCAGGAAGAGTATGTTGATTGTGCAAGGCTCTAATGGCCCTATCAGCTTCTTCTGAGGTTGCATATTTTACAAAACAACAGCCTGCATAATGAATGAAATTTATGTGCTGATGTTGTAAGGTCAGTTGTACCTTGCTAACAATGGTATGGACAGCCAACTCCATTCAAATACATCAGACAGCACCATAAGTGCATTAAATAAATGCACAAGTACATGATAAAGCACCATATACGCATTAAACAAAAGCATAACACATGCTTAGACAGAAATAGAGTTCTAAAACAATAACAAATTACAAACTGTAGAACACACAGCACTGAATGTCAATTGCTAGTTGGAATATGAAAACTCAGGCAGCACCACCAGTCATGATAATAATAATAATTCTAATGAACTCTGCTCTGCATGATGACAATAGTTGGAGTTGATCTTCTCTCCTCAAAAATAAATAAGAATAATAATACTAATAATCTTTAGTACCAAGTATATATTACTTCATTGTTAATCAATAATGCCCATCCCCTTGGACATTGAATCGGATTGGAAAAGCTAAAGAGCCATTTGTTGGAAGACTTCAAGCACTACAGCACTACACTAGCAATCAGAAGAATGCAATCGCATTCAATTACTACAGTCACTCAGAACTACTAATCTTAAAGCATGAAACCAGCCGAATCAAAAAGATAAGAACTATTACTTGTCAAACGACTTCAAGAATTACACCATCACACTATACACTAGCAATGGGAATAGTGTGACCATCTTCCACTCTTATGATGGTTCTTAAATTAGTCTTAAATCATGATTTTCTACAGAATCAGTACAACGATCAACACCTTAATCAAATAACACCAGAATATAAACCCATGCTCTGGTAGGCAAACACCATGGAATTGCAATGCCCAAAACCAAAGCCATGAACTGTATGAACAATAGGGCATTATTTACTCAAAAGAGATATTAACTTAGATGGCACAATGCAAAATATACATCCATTCGCTGGCAGTCAAACACTACAAATTTTCCATTCATTGAAAGGAAAACCATCTGCTGTACAGTAATATCTCATGAACCATCACAAATATGTACACCCACCACAACATGGAACACAAAATCATCTAATACATGCCAACAATAAAAATCAATGTCCCATAAGAATTAGTATGAATCAATGGTAGGCATGCTGAACAGCCTGTTCCCAGGACTCATTTTATAAAACCCCATTTTTCCGGTAGAAATCTCAGAAGTCAAGGTGCATTTTCCAAGTGGAAATTTTTCCACTGTTGCAATGATACTTACAGAACAGCCTTAAGCTAGTAGTAG
>NW_019014683.1:99796-117963 GCF_000150535.2 Carica papaya | reverse complement strand
GGGATACTGACATTGTTTCTGCATCAGGAACGCTTCTACCAAAAAAGGATCGATAGAGGTGTGATCAACAAGAATGATCTCGGGCTCTACGTTTTTGCTTCGAAGCCCTCGAGCGGTGCAGCTATTTTCAAATTTTAGTTTTATCGAGAGAAGTCTGATTAATTGTTCTAGGTTCATGAATAAGACATTTGTTTATGTCCATTTATAGGTTGAGATAAGAGCCGGAGGTATTTTGGCCTCTCTTCACCTCCCCCCTTCTCATCAACGGGAAGGACTCCCCATAGGTCTCTGTCTTTGTCTTGATTGGGTTTTTTTTTTTTTTTTTAATCACCATCTCACAGCCAACAAAATATCCAATTAGAATAAGATAAAGATATTATCCCGAAATTTCTAGTGGAGCAAAAAACAAGACTCGATAGGACTCTGATTGCGAACCTTTACAGAGGATCAGGTAAATAAAGCTCCAGAGATTACGTTATTTCGAACACACCATTTTAATACATTTCTCCATTAAAATTATTAAACCTGACAATAAATTTATTTTTAATAAATTATAATTTCATCTCGTATAATTTAATTTTATTATAATTCAATTTAATTTCAGCATATTTTTAATAACATTGTATCCTAATTTAATTTTTTGTTATTTTATAATTTATTATTTTAATGCGTCTATAGAATGACATGTCTTTTTTTTTTTTTTTTTCTCTTCATAACTTTAATGTCATAATTAAACTAAATATATTTCTAGGGTACGAAGTTATTTTATATGGTTATTTTCCATCATTAATTGCGATCTGAAGAATATATATATATATATCAAAATGATTTTCCATCTCTTAAAATAATTATTATATGACTCCCGCAGTAATTACCTGCAGTGTATAACATCGTATAAATTAAAATTGGGAAATAAAAATAGGACATTATTGGAGGTGAGGACCACCTATAATTGCGGCACACAGGGCATGGTGGATTTTAAAAAATCCAAGCCCACGTGGTCGTGTCCATCTCCCAGGTCGAGTCCTAAGTGCCCAGGAAATGGTAGGACGGGCCCAGACCTTGACTCTCTCTACTGCACGAGTCGGATCTCATTCCACCCCTCTTATTTTTAAATATGCCCCCCTCAATTTTTGGCCGTTAATTAATAACAAACATGATTATTTATCTTAAATTATTTGATAATTAAAATGCTAATATGATAATTAAAAAAATGCACAGATCATGTAATAAGTACTTATTATAATAAATCACTAAATTAATTTTAAAAATTCAGTTGGTTCTTACTATTTAGTGCAATATATTTTTTTATTCGTAATTATTAATTATATTTGAACATTTTAAAAAATAATAATTTAAAAATTAATTTTTATTAATTAAACTTATTTTTTTGTGTTTTTTTTTTAAATAATCCAACCATTAAAATTTTTTTCTTGGGGTTAAAAAATGAACTGAAACAAGAAAATACTATGAATAAATAAATAAATCATAGCAAATGTAAAGTTTCAGAAATTCATGTAATAATTTAATTCGTAATTATTAATATCAATAATTGATTTAATATAATTTTCGAGACAGCACGAGGCAGAAAATAACAGTCCAAATTATGCATTAAATGTTGGTTAGAAGTTAAGTAACAAACGTAATGTGAGATGCTGCCCCCACGATTCTCTCTTCTGTTTCATTTCATAATTCACACACATCACTTTTCTTGCATGCATGCAGCAGTACGACCACCTGACACTTGCCACATGGATTTGTATTTTGTTTATTCACAATATCTTTTTTTTATATTGTACAGTAATAATATTGATGTATAATTATTATTTGTTTGTTATATTTTACCCGTATTTAATATTTATATGAAAAAATATATTAATTTATAAATAGTATTATATGACCTTTAAGAATAATTGGTCGTGTATTGTTTAATACATGCACGTAATTTTGAAACACACAATATTATATAATTGTATGAAATAATGAACTTAAATAGTTGAATATGATTTTACCTTTTAATTCTATAAATTTTTTCAAGAGCAAGATATAGTCGAAAAATTATAAATATTTATATATATATATATATATACATGATACATGTCTATGCTCTTTTGAAAAGTCTTGAAACTAATCACAAATTGGTTAACTGTATAATTTGAACATGTAGATTAATAACTACCAAAATCTACATTCTTAATTAAAAAATACTTTAGTTATATATATATATATACATACATACATATATATATATATGTATACACACAATCTCTATCACCAAGTGGGTTATGGGGCTAACAAATAATTTAAAACTATTAAATGGGTGTGGGTTCTAAATAATTTCCTACCTACAAGGCAATAATCGTCTTCAATTAAATTATTTTTTCAATTTCAATTAATATTATTATTATTTTTTAAAAAATTAAATTCAAGATTTTATTGGATATTTATGATCTTATGGGTTGTATTTATCCTACATTTCTCTTAAATATTACCCTAAAATTTAAGGACAACATTTGATGTATTACACACACATATATATATATATATTATATTGTTCCTTAATAATTAATATTGTACGAAAGTGACAAAAAAAAAATGAGGGTAATGTCAAAAATCATAGAATGAGAAAAGTATTGGGGGTAAAAATTGAAAGGGAAAGAAATACAGGGATCATTTAGCAAATAAGAAACCATCCATCCGCCTTGTCGTGTCGGTGAATGAAGTTTCGTTTGATCTCCTCTATCACATGCTTATTTCCCGTTGTATTTATATGACGCCGCGACACAATCAACACGCATATCAAACACTCTTACACCCCCCTGATCCTTCTTCTTACAGATTCAACAAGTGGGAGAGAGGGAGAGGTGGAGTTTATCTTATTAAATCTTTTGAAAAAGAAAAAGAAATCCCAGTAATCATCTACTCCTTTATCCGGTACTTTCCCGGCTTTTCTCCCCCCCATCTATCCATCTTTTTCTCCAAAAACCCGCACTTATAAACACCTACCCTTTTCGATTTTACGCGTGTACCAGGGACTTGCCATTTTCGTTTCCTAATCTTCCTTTCTTTGCTCTTAGTTTGACCCGCATCGGATCTGGTTTTTTGCTTCGCTTTCTCCTCAAGGTAATTTTACTTTCCCTTTTTATAATAATTTCCTTTGTTGTTTAGGTTGTGAGTATGCTAGTGATTCGCTTGGTTGTCGTTTTAGTCTCGTGGGTTTGATTGAATATTACCCAACTCCTACCTTTTTGATGCTATAAATTGTCCTTACTTGCTTTATTTTCAAGCTTTCCATGGGATTTACTGGGACCTTTCTTGTGATTGATTTCTATTCTTTTCTTTTTTGTTAATCAATGCAGGGCTGTATACATGTATATATTTGGATTATTACTTTAGAGGATTGGCATTAGTTGGTTCTAGCTAGAAAAAGTATATTCCTCGGAGGCATAATACAAGTTTGGCATGTTGGCAACTGTAAAAGCCAGATGATTTGGAATAGTTGAAGTTGGGATGTTTTCAGTGCCAGTTTTTGCCTTTAACTCGCTAATCAGATTGACTCGCAAAGTGGTGATGTTGGTGCAACGGGCTGATATCAGCGGCTTAAATATTTTTTTTTACTGGTGTTGAGAAATCGGGTCTTTAATTTTGGGGTTTAGCTTAAGATAGACGGTAAGATTGGAATTGGTAGTCTTTTACAATGGTCCATATAGCTCCGAGAGAGAGAGATTTTGAGGTTGATCTTGAAAAAGGGGGGACGGTTAGCGAAGACAGGGTAGGTTTATGTTGTAATGTCTCTAATCCTGCTGGAGTTTCAGGGCAGAATGTCAATTCACCTACAAACAGGAAGTTGGAAGGGGGAGAAGCTAAGAATGATGTATATAAGAGTGTAGAGAAGGATAAGCATAAAAAATCTAGCAATAAAAAGGCTCCAAAACCTCCTAGACCTCCGAGAGGACCATCTTTGGATGCAGCAGACCAGAAACTAATCCGAGAGATAGCTGAACTTGCCATGTTGAAGCGGGCTAGGATTGAGCGAATGAAAGCCTTGAAGAAGATGAAAGCAGCAAAGGCATCATCATCGTCAAACGGGAATCTATTTGCCATCTTATTCACCATTCTCTTCTGTCTTGTGATAATTTTCCAAGGTAATATTTCCAACTGAATTTACAATTTTCTTAGCCAAACCCCTGTTAGTAGTCACTTATTTTTGGATCTTTAATTTGTACCTGGACCAAATGAATGGCTTAGCACAAATCCCTTCTTTTGTTACTTTTTGTATTAGTTCATGTTTTTGGAGAGTCATGTTCAGGATATCTGGATATGGTTTTTGAGATGTTTCCCCCAATTATCTGATGCAGTCGCTTTTTTCTATCTTAGTCTACTATGTTCCTCTGATAGTTGCTGCTTTTTCTCAAGTTTGATTCTTTCAAAAGCCATTCATTCAGAAAATTCGTGTGTTTTCCTTCCATTTGCAAGTGAGAATGGAGAACATATTACATAATTGAATTCCTTATCCGCTAATTCTGTTTGCTTCAGACGTTACCCTTTTTTTATGTCACTCTTTTATAGCATACTTCAAAAGTTTTTGGCCCTTTTTATACTTAAATTGCATCTCTTCCTGTGCTCTTTTACCTTTCGGGGTCACCTCTCCTACCTTCTTTTCCGCGTAAGGCATCTTACTGGTTTCTTGTTTGGCAAGAGGCCAAGAAATTAGAAGCTAATTTGTTGAAATCGTACTGAGGGAGTTGATGTTGTGAATTCTCATTTGATTCCCTTTATTTTCTTCCGAGCCCTAATGAATCCACGAAGCATTATGCTCAAGCTATGTAAAAGTAGAATTTAAAAAGACATGTTCAACGATAAGGATACAAATTGTTCTTGAACAATTTTCTCAACCCGGAACATCATTTGATGTGTTGATAAGAGTTGTTTGATTGAGCTCAATTCATGCGGGCAGTGTTTAGGATGGAACTTTTTTATTTTTTAACCGATCTTTGTTCTCTCATGTGTCTTTGCAGGCATGTCATCAAACAAAGCGCCTAAAAGCTTCCAAGGCTCTGCGGTTCCGGCAGGAAGAGCAGACAATGGTTTGATTTCGGTTCAGTACGTTGGGAATCCATCCATGAGCGAGCCTAATGCACCCGGTTCTGGTTTCCCAAAGTATGATACCTCTCTTATTGAGCTGAAAGACCTTATTTCATTCTTCATTTTAGTCTCAGCACACAAGTACATACATGCATACAAAACATATATAAGTACATAACCTCAAACCCATATTGTTCTTATGGCACTTTTGCAGTTTATTACAGCAGACATCTGGTATGGATCCTGGAGAAAAGCTGGTAATAGGTGCAGGATGAGATGAACTAACAGCAGATTGGAATTCTAAGCAAAGCTGTTTTTTCATACTCGGCCTCTGTTGGCTTTGGAGTTTCTTGCATAATTTCTCTCCGTTTTGTAGGGGGAGGGGGGTTGACTTAAATTTAACACCCGAGGGGTATTTTAGTAATTTAGTTGCCTTCTTGTCAACTATTTTGGCCATCTTGTGGGTGTAACGCTTGATTATACAATATTCATATATATATATATATATAATATAGTTCCAAACTCCAAACTCTAAACTCCAAACTCACAGATGATGTAATGGATTAAACCCATCTTTAAAAAGTTAAATTAACACAGTCTGGTGTGATTTAATTCTAAAGATGTTATTCTTTTCATGAATTCAAAGCCAGACTTGACTGGTTTTTGAAGTGGGAATGGCCCATTGTTAAATTATGTGCCACCACTCTGTTGGTTGATAGAGTAGATTTACTAAATTAAAAATTTTGAAATGAAATTTAGGCACTTCTAAAATTGAAATTAAATGGGTCCTACAAATTTATTCACAATTTACATCACCGAAGATACGAAATTCGTCGTAATTTTTACCGATACCGACATTTATACTAATTTTAGTGCATAAAAGAATAAGATAAGATGATTGTTTTTTTGTCTACAATCTTTAATTGTTGATGCCTTCTCGTTTTCTTTTTTTTAAATCAGATAATTTTCACACCCTAAAATTCAAGTCTGTTTACAGTTTAACTCAATACGAAAGAGATAATGATAATATATATTTTTTTTCAAATGTTAAAAATCGATAACAACTAGATTTTTTCGGTACGAAGTAAATGTGGATTCCCATCTTTCTTTTTTTTTTTTTTGTCTCAGCTTATATTTGTTTGTGTATTTGAGAATTTCACAGTCCACACACCAAACAAAATAAGAACACTGGAAAATGGAGATGCCGATTCTGTGGTCTAAATTATGTGGTCTAAATACCAATTTTCTTCTCATAATTGTGTCTGAATCATGTCATCCCCCGTAAAAAGTTGTTAGCTCAATATATATATATATATTAGTTTCATTTTTAATTTGTATTAAAATAAATACTATATATTTTTAATAATAAATAGAAAATTATTAAATTCAAGTGTAAGTATGGTAAAAGTTATTAGAAATTCGAACATTTAATATTTTTTTAAAAATTTTTGAATATGAAAAAATAATTTTTTAAAAAATTTAATAAAATGATTAAATATTAAAAATTAATTTAATAATTTACATTAATTTTTTATTATAATTATAACAAAATACATATTTTCACTCTATAAAATAATTATATATATATATATATAATACACCAAATAGATATACCTTATTAAAACCAGAAAGCAGCAGATAATTGTTTGATCATCAACCACCTTTGGACGCCAGTTTCAAAATAGCAACAGCCACATCACACAGATTCCTCACCAGCTTATTCCTCTCCGTCAGTGGCGATTCCATCGAACCAGAGAATCCCTTCTCACACGCATCCGCCTCCTTCGCGGCATCCGATATGGCGTAGTTAGCAAATCCGTACTCGCCTTTACCCAACGCTTCAATGGCTTGCGGTATATTGTACTTAACAACCGGGATATACAGCTCGGCGCAATTAGCCAGCGCATGCTCCATGTCCGGATCTCTGCTCTGCTTGATTAGTCCTTCGATGTAATTGAGAGTGTCGGTCGTGTTCCCTAACACCACGTTCGCCATGATTGTCGCCAGAGCTTTCATGTCCGTCGCCGCAATCTGAGCTCCTGATCTGAGAGAGGACTCGCAGAGGTCGTAAAACGGCGTCATTTTGCAGGTTTGATCGATTAGGTCGGTGCAGCGGGATGGAGATGGAGAGGTTAAGAGGAGAGTGAGGTGAAGTAGGAAGATTGTTCGGGGAGAGAAGGCGAATTGGGTTTTCATGGTTGCAGGGGAGAGGATGAAGAGAGAGTTGAGGTTTGGAGTTGTAAGAGAGAAAGTAGTGGCTTCTCACGTACAAGTTTTTCAAAGACTTAATAATAAATAAATAAATAACGACAAAACTCTCATTAAAATAATAATAATTAAGAAAACTTATAATATTTAATTTAATCAAAATTATTAATTTATATATTAATTAAATTAAATTCTATTTTAATAAATTATAATATATTAAAATAAAAAAAAATATTTATAATAATTAAATTCGACCTGGTATTTTTGGGTATAAAATAGAAGGGAAGCTCGTGAGTGTTTTGATAAGGAGTCGAACGATTACGTAGATGCTGACATCACGTTTTTTGTCAAACTTTATTTGAGGAATTATATTACTGTGTGTTGGTGAATAGGCCGGTGATTTTGGGTCTTTCTAGATTCTACTACACAACAAATTGGGACTCCCCTGTACCAACCACTTTGCACTAACATGTGATCCTCTTTGTGTTCTTCAAATTCTTCCTTTTAAAAAAAAAAGAAAGAAAAAAAATTCAGTGTCTTAGGTAAGATTTGAATTTAAATCGTATATGTTATCCAAACTACGTATTTTTAATAATCTGAAAATGATTTGAAGATGTAAAATTTGATACACAGAAAGTTAAATCCATTACAAAAGTTTGAAGCGATCTAAACCTAACTTGAGATGTCTTTCGCCCCGGAAAACTTCAAAACAGCTAGATAAAACAAGGGTTCATCAACAAATTCGATTACCTCAAACGAATGATTCGCACCCACGTTCTCTAGACTTTTCTTGTCAGGCAAGTCGGAGACAACCACGTCCGGAAACTGTTTGCGTTGCTGCTCCAAGGCTTCTCTTCCTTCAGAATGGCTGATAACCAATCTTGCACCTGTACAAACATTTCTCAGAAAACTGAAGTTTGAGAAGTAAAAACAATTTTTTTTTACCAAGGGATTTTACAATCCACAACATTTCTAATAGTTTAAAGCTACTTGATATCAAATAAAGAAGTACAAGAGTCTATATTACCGAGTTAAATTTAATATCTTCCAGCCAAAAAGGAAGTTAAAACTTAGAAAGGAGTCTCAAGAACGGAAATCCCCGTTGTACTAAGGTCAGTTTCAGTTCGTTCAAGCAAGAAATGAAATTTCGTGAGTGCTCAACCATGAAACTTTATGTTGTGATTATACATATCAGAATAATATGATATTTTGAACTAAAAATTATTACAAGTTGAGTGGAAAATGAACCAAAAGGGGCATAGAATATCTTGAGGATTCAGTTTTTAAGCCGATGACACATACTTAGGCCTTAAAGTACTGAATTAGATCAACTATTCAACCCGAAAAAATAAGGAAGTGTTTCTTTACTGCCTAGAAAAGTTACCTGGCGAACAATGCTTAACCAGTGTCGCAAAAACCTGATCAAGTTTGAAGGGCAAAGCAGGCAGGAAATAGAGAAATACAACATCAAAAGGTGCCCACTTTTCGGGCACATATATGAGTTCTCCTTGCCAGCACTTAACCTTGTCATACTTCTCCTTAATACCAGCTAACAGGAATAGGGAGTCATGAACGACAAGCAACAGTTGGCAGGGTGATGAGTCAACCAACTGATCCACAAATCCTTCAGAACCAATTGAAACCAAAATCCTGGAAGTCTCTTCAATTTTTCCTGATTTTATGATGCGGTCAGTTTTTTGCCTATGTTCCTCGGAGTTTAAATCATTTGCATCAAGAAACGACCAATCTTTTTCAATGAAGTCTTCAAAGTTGATTACAGACACAGCCCCCTCATTTGATGGAATTGCAGCACTAAGAGAAGGCCGGGTAATATGTAAGGTATGGTACGAGTTCACAGGAAATGAAATAAACCGGTGAGAGACAAAAATGCCATCATGATGATGTGGCTGATCAAATGAAAGATGCTGATATCGTAATGGAAAATATGGCAAGGAACGTGAAGGCAATGGAAATAAAAGAGAAGAGGGAGAGAATAAAGAATCCATGGAATAAGAGTACTCTGTTTCCCGATTTGAATAATTGATTATGAGCAACAAGTCAAAACCTTTTTATGCTAAAGCTCCTAAATGCACTTGTTCACCCTAAAATTTGTTATTGCTCATATCTCAACGTAAATGCATATATTCCTCCATTAGCCCCTGCCAGTAAATAAAACCAAACCATTCTGAAAAATCAGACAAAAGTTTATAAGTAGACACATTTTAAAAGGGCTAAAGATATTAGCATGACTGTGAAGAACACTTCAATCAGAAAAAAACCCAGAAATGTCTAATTAGCTCATTCACAGTTCGATTCTGGATCATTTCGAAAAAAAAATTGTAGTATCCAATTAAGGTGGGGTTAAGTACCTATGATTATTTGCATTCATCTATATACATAAGATATTAGACACTTGTTCCGCAATGTGACCCATGTAACGAGTAAAAAATTGATGATCGAAGCAAGAAATCAGTATTGACTGAAAGATAATACGAATTGGAAATGGGCAAAATGTGGAACTAATAAAAATTGGCAAACAAAAGTCAGTAAATCATACACCAAAAAAAGTATATTTGTAAACCAACCATAAGCTGGAAATCCAATACCTACTACCAGATTCAACCACACAACCATTATATGCAAGCACACTATATACCCAGAACAAGAAAGATGGAACTGCTTACACCGAAACTAAATCAGCAGAAAATAGAGAGTAAACTAAAATTATAAACATATATATATATATATATTCAGTAACCCAGTTCAGCAAATACGGTCAGCAAATTGAAACTAAAATCAAAGAATGGACTTAAAACAGATATATACCCATTTCCCATCCATTCCGAAAACGAACTTATTCATCAGATTTAAACCAGTGAAATTGGAAAATTTCTCATATCCCCAAACTGGAATCAATTACCCTATCAAGATCTTAGTAAAAAGATAGTCGCAACTGATGCCAAAACGATACGGCTCATACCAACATAAAAATGAAATACCCAAAACCCACACAGAAAAAATTCCCAACTAAAAGCAGCAAGTATTATAATTTCAGAAAAAAATTATATGAAACGACGAAGAACAAGTGCCAGGGAAATTACCCAGTCGGATGTCGAGAAGCCGATAGCAAAGAAACAGTGATTTAAAGGTGAGTGGATATGGTGGGAGTTTCTCCTTGGCTTATAAATACCTCGAACGAGGAAGCTAAGGCGGAATATAAATATTATTATAATTGATAAAAAAATAATTTTAAATAATTTTATAATAGTTAAAATTTATTTTTAATTAAAATAATTATAATAAATCAAACCCAATATTTATTTAATTTTATTAGATAAATTTATTTTTATTAAATTAAATATTATATATTTACAGTAAATTATAAATATTTGATAAAATTTAAATTTATGAATTTTAAGTAAAATATAAAAATTTTAATTATTAAATTATTAAAAATATATTTTTAAAAAATAAAAAATATTTACAATATTTATTAATTTTACTATTTTAAGAGGTTAATTGAATGAATTTCAATTAAATAAATATTTTACTATTTTAAGACAAGTTGTTACTTATTTTTTATTACATTATGAAAATAAATATTCTAACTAAAAAAAATATTTATTGAAAAAGAAATAGTTGTACACAAACCGAGGAGAGAGGAAGGCACTAGAATCAAAGCAACAACTTAGCAATGGCGGCAGCCACAAGAGAGAGCTGATTCACGAGAGTATTGGAACTGGTAATAGGCGAACGGCCACTAAACAACTTCTCGCAGGAATCAGCTTCGTTTGCAGCATCATTGGCGGCGTCTTCTGCGAATTTCGGATCGTTTTTCTGAAACGCTTCGGTAGCCTGAGGCACATCGCCTTTGATGATGGCGTTGTACTTTCCAGCGCACGAGTTCAGAGCTTGACTCAGCTCCGGTTTCTGCTTGATCAATCCGTTAATGGCGTTTAGTGTCTCGGCGGACTTAGCTTCGATTTTACCGACGACTACGACGCCTAGGCCGTTCGTGTCGGCGGTGGAGCTTCTCGGATCCGATTGAAGATTAGACACACACAGGTCGTAGAATGGTGTTTGCTTGCAGGTCGAATCTATCAACGGCAGAAGAGACGAAGAATCAACGTTTGGAGAAGAAACAATCAACGAGAATATTTGGAGAGAGACGAGCAACTTCGTCTTCATCTTCATCTTCGCTCAATCGGGAATTGTAAAGCTTTACACGATTGCTCTCTGTTTTATACCGTTGTACCTTTTTTTATGACGTCATAATTTTTAAATAAAGTTAAATTGTTTTTTTTTTTAAGTTAAAAGGAAATATATAGTTATGATATCGTGTAAAATAATAAATAGAATCAAAGAATTTTATATATGAAGTAATAATATTTCTTAAAAATTAATTAATTTCTTTAAATAATAATAAACGCCGAATCCTGGAATTAATTACAGGAGATTTGATTTAATTTAAAATAGGAAATAAATTTAATTTTTTTCGTAACGGAAAATTAATAAATATGAAAACCTAATTTTATTTTTTTAAAAAAAAGAGTCATCGCATTTTGCCTCCCTCTTCCTCTTCCTCTTTCTCTTCCTCTGGTAATCTCCAATTGTACAAAATGATGGAGACGAAGAACATTTCTCTTCGGCATCTCCTACTTCCCTTACTAATCCTCCAATCGGTAGCAGCACTCTCTGTCGAACGTCCTCAAAACGGCGTCGACTTGATAACTCAAGTCTGCAAGAAAACAAACTTCTACCAACTTTGCATGAAGTCTCTTCAATCAGATCCTCGGAGCTCAACCGCCGACGTAAACGGCCTCGCAGGAATATCCCTGGACTTAGTCACGAAGAAATCGAACGAGACGTTTACGTACGCTCTGGAGCTTTTCAAGAACGTGAGAGATCCACTTCTGTACCAGTACTACGGGACTTGCGTTGAAGAGTACGGCGCGGCGGTGACGAGGCATCTGCCGGCGGCCATCGAAGCTCTGAACAAATCGCACGAGTACGCCGTGGCAGGAGACGAAGCAAAGGCTGTGGCGAATAATGCGAATGTGTGCGAAGAGCAGTTCACCTTGACGCCGATGCCTCGAAAGTCGCCGTTTAGCAGTCGGAGTGAAGTAGTTCATGATCTCTCCCTGGTGGCAGCCAGTATTATTAGTCAGTTGAAGAGTTGAATCTTCTTCTGCTGTTCCTTTTATTCATGGTGAGAAAATTTTAAATTTTTAAAACCCTGAGAATTTTATATTCATGCTGTCAGTGCTGGAGATTTCTTGGATTAATATATGATTACTTCTTTTTTAACAACTTCTCTTAGAATCACAGGCATTATATATATATACATATATATATATATATAATGTACTTTAAACAAAAAATCTTTTTGGAGCTAAGAGATGAACATATTACATGAAACCTGAAATCGAGCCGTAAAAATCAACTGGTGCAGTAGCATTCAACTCATAACATACATTTTCGATTATTCGAATCTAATTCATATTTTCTTACAGTTTCAAGTAAAAATAACAGTAGATAAATGAAAATATGATTTGAAATCTATAAGTTCCCTATGAAATTCACGCTTCAAAAGTTAAATTACACAACTCTTGAGGTTTGTAGTTGCAAGAATTTCACAAATCAAATTCTAAATCTCATCCTGGCTTGCTTTTTTTTTTTCTTTTTTTTTTCTCTCCAAGCTTTCATGATCTCTTCTGTTCACTACATAATGGAAAACAACCTAACACAGAATTTGACTAAAACTAAATTCCCAGAATGAAAAGACAATGGAAATTGAAAGGAATAAAAACTAAAAACAAAAAACAAAAAAAAAAAAAAAAAAGGGGACAACCAAAATCAATCCCCCATAAAAGATTTGGAGATATATGCAAATTTATTCCCCACCACTTGAAGGATTATATTGTATCAGTACTGTTTTCCATTAGTTGCCACATACCCAATAACATATTGACGAAGATGCTGCGAGTAGATTGGCATTCTTTGTCGATTGTAGTCGATAATCTTCCAACAAGCTCTTGTTCCTTTCCTACTCGCAGTGTCGAAGCCAGCAGCATGCTTGGGAAGTTGGGAAGCTTGGACGATTGACAATTCCAGCCCCCCAAAAGAACCTACGTACCCAGTGTTGATGTTCTTCATGAAGTCCACCTCAACAGACTCTATGTCTGTGAAACAAGCCTTGTTGTCATCTGTATTCTGCAAGCCCCAGTAGAAGACAACGTTTGGCTCTTTTACATCCATGTCAATGTATTCTGTAGGGTTAGGATCACAGAGACCGTGTGCTTCCTCCAGCTGTAAGTAAAACATTTATACAAGGATAAATGCACCAGAACAACACAAATTTTCTAGTTGCCAAGGATTAACTAAACGGTATTGTTTTAAAAGAAAAAGCTGGGGAAAACTAGTCTCTTATTGCACAGTAAGGTTAAAAGACTTTTGGGTTCTCCTGAATTCCAATCGCCATGGCAGTAGGTTTGATACATTAAATAATGTGTATCCTTAGCCGCCGCCAATTCAACCCATTTGCTTTGCACTGCCCTATTAGCTAAAACAAAAATATGTCCGTACCTTCACCAGAAGACAGCGAAAGCGTGACTTCACCCAACCCACCCAGTCTCCCAGCTCGTCTTGACTGGAAGCGGAAAGGTAAATTTTGAGAAAACGTGCGTACACTTTTGAGTATGGAAAGGGAGTGAAGATGTTCTGCCAGTTGAAGTCGGGGGTCAAACGATCCTGCAATTCCAAAATATATGAATTAGGACTCCATAATAATAGTTTTGGAACAAAGAATTCCAAAACTTACAGATATATATAATGACAATTGACTTCATAAAATCTAAACCTTTCTCTGCCTCTCTTTTGATCTAAATACTGTTTGATTTTTTGGGACATTAAAGCTTCTCAATCAGAGAACAGTGGGGGAAAAGGGGGCAGGACCGGACGCTTGGAACATGAACCATAAATCACTTTCCAAACATCAACATATAAGGTTCAAAATTTTGTTGGAAAGCAGGAAAACAGGAATACATGATTTTGATTACAAAAGAACAATCATGATTTTCATTAATATACTTAGCTTACCTTAACCAAATCTTGACCTCGAAGAAATTCTGCTCTGATTTTGTAGAATGTGCTTCTAGTAATATTGGAATGGCAGAATTCGTATGGGCAACATGGCAACCGAATAGGCATTAATGACCTTGTTTCAGGGGGGAAGATACAAACTGGCAGCATTCCATCTTGCAGCATGACCGGAGTTGGCCATCGCCAAAATGCAAATGTGCTAAAGAAGTTTGCTATCAGAGCACTCAAACAGGCACTTGGATCACTTTGACATACAAAAGCTGCAAGAATCGCCAAATGTACTCCTCCAAGAAATCCATTTAGCTGTCAAGTAAGAACAAGACTGACTCAATATTTGGTCATAACTTGTATGAATATGAAACAAACAATCATGCATAAGCACTAAACAAAATGAAATAACAGCATGATATGTGCTTTCGGAAAAGACAAGACGATGTTGCACTTACATTGCCATACACTCCTCGTCTTTTTGCCCATAGTTTCACACATCGAAGCATAGACTGGAATTTCTGGAACACATTATATCCTATTAGCGAAAGAAAATGTTACATACTAGTAAAAAAATTGTTATCCTGATTGCCTCAACACAAAAAGTAACTCCCCTGTGAGGAATTTACCCTGCATCCATTAATGAGTTGAGCCTGTTGCTTTTGAACACAAACCTACTGAAACCCACAGGATATTATAGTATAATGTACCCACAGAAAAATCCAGCACAAACTACACTCAAGTTTGTCCAGTAGCTAGGCCATTTCAGATAATATGAGAATGCCAGACAAAAACTATGAAGAAATATACGTGAAAGGAGGTAGCAACTAGAAATTATTCCCTAAATATTTGCATTGAGAACACATAAATGATCATTTAAACATTATGTTTATAGAGTATCAACTACCATGTTGCAGGTATTCTATACCACATTCACGCATCTTGCAAATAATATTGAAGATCATCCTTCCAATTTCCATTTAAAGGATTCACAATTCTAAGAGACATGTAATGTAGCAGCCATGAGATTTTATAGTTCACTTGGTAAGCTAGAACAATATCTTAGAATAGAAAAAGGAAGAGAGAATAGAAACAAATGCTGATAAGCTAGAACATAATCGACACCAACCTCCAAATCCGGAACCAGCTGAAGGATGTGTTTGTTTGCACGTACTCCGGACAAGCTTTTCCAACTTGTTTCATCAATGTTCCTCAAGAAAAATGGATTGAGGACATCAACATTCTGCAATTCATTAACTCAAGGAGTTGATATTCCACACGTTAATAAATAGTAAAAAAATATGGTATATATAATCAGTAGTTCAATATCCACAATGCCATTTCATACCTTCAGCATGTGTGGATACTCAATATTTAAAACACAAAAGTGCCTTGAGAGAAAACAACTCAGAAAAAAAAATAATTTTATGGAATTATTGACATAAAAATGACAAAGCAGCTATGCATTATAAATTCTAAAATGTTTTTGAGACATAACATAGTTTTGCACTTACATGTGGAACAGATAATACTTTAAGCTGGGCATATGGGAGATCAACTGAGATACCATCAAATTTAAACCGCATCAAAGGAACTTTGGCATCTTTCACACAGTGAATCTCCGATATTTCTGGTCTGCTTTTAAGCATGTTGCGCAGAACAATAAAAAAATCTTCCTGTATGATTATATTTTAAATGGTATTAGTGTCATTTAAACTACAATGGATAAAACAAACAATTCATAAATGGGGTAACAAAACAAGCTTACTGCCATAGTGGCAAAGAACGGGCCAACACATAATGCATCGATATCTGATTCAGAACCATGAACCTGAATACATCGAAAAAGTCATCAACTAACAAGAGGGTAGAAATGATACAACTAGGTATACTATGGTTATCTGACTAGGAACCGCGAACCTGAATTCATTAAAAAATACATCAACTAACAAGAAGGTGACAATGATACAACTATTTATATTAATAGCTGCGGACGCAGAACATGCACATGCTTAACTACAAGAGTGCTCAAAAAGGGCATGATTGCTTTTCTACGTGCGAGTTGCTAGATGCCAGTACATTCAGGTTATTATGCAGAAATGTTTGTTCAACTGGAAGAGATATATAAATTTCATCATGATATGGAAATCATAGCATGCTAATACCGTTATAACAAAATAAGGCCATTATATTTCCATTATGTCATATGTGCAGACGTCCAAGTTAATCTAAACAAACTGGCACTGGAAGTTTAAGTGCATATCGAAATCAAACTGAGGAGTAAAACGATACCCAACAAATTATTTATTTAGCTATCGATCTATGTGCTTAGGTGTGTGGAATGAGCTCAAGCACTAGAAATCTTCTAAAAGGAGAACAGGGTAGGTAAAGGATTATTACTCCGAGGCCATAAGATCCATATGTTAATATTGTTGCACTAGTGGCTGCAATTTGTTGTTTTGGAAGTCGGTGTTGCCAAGCAACCTTCTTTACCCATTTCAACACTATCTGCATGAAGATATGACAAGTAAAAGCTTAAAAACTCTGTTTCTGCTGGCAAATCTTATAAGAACAATGAAAACAGGGACCTTACAAGATAATTAACAACCATTTCAAACCTTGATAAACCTGACTGACATTGAAAGACATAAATAAATCTATCATAAACAAAAGCTCGCATTTAGAGATTCCAACTCAAAAGACCTGGAAGTAAGATATAGCATCACAAGCTTCCATACAAATGTCATAAGCAAATCGTAGCTAAAATTAAATAACCGTTATATCTCGTGGACAATGTAACAGTCTCCATATCTCCATGAGAAGCACATCAAAATTAAAAATGGGACAAAAATTAAAACATTGGAAAACCTTCTTAAGCTTCTCAATGACAGCTCTCCTCTTCTCTTCCTCTTCCGAAGATGGAACCAATCGTTCATTATCAATAAACTACAAAATTTAAAACCAACAACTTAATTATTTTCAACCACAAGCATAATGTAGAAAATTAAGATATTCACCTGTTGCATTTTCTAGAACCAAAATCATATTAGTACAAAATAATATCATAACAGGGTAAATTACGCAAATCATAATATAGAACCAAAACCATCAACCACCACCATTGAAAGGGAATACATAACATATATACTAACCTAATTTACTTACCTGAAGAAAAGAGAGTGAGCTTTCCTCTTCCATTCGAATCAACACAGAAAAATTCGGAGGGAGGCCAGTTGGAGGAATGTCTAGGGGTGGATTATACGGAAACAGAAACCGATTTTGAGGTTCAGAAAAGCAGGGGTTTATCGCCCGAAACGAGTGATCCAGGAAAGAGATTTTTGGGTTCAAAGCAGGGAAATCAATGAACCGGTGAGGACTGGGAACGACACGGACGATAACATTTCTGCTACGATTGCGATGGGCATGTGCTGCCATGCACAAACGAGTCGCGGAAAATCCACACGCAACGTCAAATCTTCTTCCTTCCGATAATTCTCTTGTTTCTTGAAAACTCTTTTGGATTTTGAGAAAACGAAAAACAAAACGAAGAACTCTAAAAATGGAACCGAGGGAGTCAGATAATATTTCCAGCGCGTTTTGTTTCTCTGAGTTTTTGTATTAGCGTTAGCGGGATTTGAATTTTTGCGGTGGCGTACGTTAATGCGAGTGGTGTGTACGAAGGCTTTTATAGTGTCGGACACGTGGCAATATACTATTGGATTCCACTGTTTCCTAGATTCTCTGTTGGGGTTCCACGTTGCAAAATCTCATTGGCTGTTACGGGG
>NW_019014683.1:86593-99718 GCF_000150535.2 Carica papaya | reverse complement strand
AGAACTTAATTGCTTTTAGTAATTTAATGTATAATTTTCGCCAATTAATTATATGGGAAAAAGACTTATAATTTAACTTATATTGGAAATTATTTTATAATTTTTCATTGTGTATAATTTCCTTCACGGTTAGAATAGTTATATCATTTTATAAGGACTTCACCAAATATATATATTTTATAATTTTTAAATTTAACTTAATTTTTTACTTATTTAATTACCATATATTCATCGATCATAAATTAAATTTATAAACAAAACATTGATAGAAATGAGCATTGACTAATTTTTTCATTACTTATTGTATTGAAAAACATAATATTTCGCTTGCCACGTAAAAATGTTTTCTTCATTCTATTTCATAAATTCATATTTACGTGCATTTTTTTTAATAAAATACATAAAGATTAGTTAATAAAAATAAAAACAAAATAATTTTTGGTAAAACACAAAAGTAATATGTTGAGATTTAAAAAAAAAAAAAACTTAAACTTTAATTAATTTCACTCTTTCTAAAAGAAATAATTTAAAATATCTTTAAATAGCTTTACATCAAATTTAAATTTTCTAAAAATAATCTACTACTGTTTAATAAATAAATATAAGTCGAATCTCATAAAAGATAAATTTCTACTAATAACATTATTTTTTAAAAAAATAAACATGTTCTAAATTTAATATAGATAAATTATATTTAAATTTAAACTAATAAATAAAATAAATTATAATTTCTATATTTATTTTCAACATAACATTTCATAATTTTATAATTTTTAGTGATTTTTTTATTGTTAATTGATTTGTATAATTTTATGAATAAAATGCAAATATCTTAAAATAAAAACAAAAGTGTAACATTTCGGAACTTAAAAAGAAAATAAATTATAAATTGAATGCAGAAGCGAAATAATAAAGTTAGAATTTACATTACTTACATAATAATTCTGAATACGCAATAGGGTTACGTGAATGACAATTCTAAAATAATAAATAAAAAATTAAATAAATAAATAGAAAACAAACAACTTGACATCCTATTCGCAACTCTCTTGTGAATCGGGATCTGAATATTAATTTTCTTGATCTAAAATAGTTAATAAAATAGTGAGTTACACTAACCTAATAAAATTGTCACATTACTCACCGATACAAAAATGAATATTGGTACAAATTATAAAAATAACTAATTGAGTTTTTAATTTAATTAAATTTATTTATCATAAATAAGATTATTTATTACATACTTACCGTAACGAGATTTTCAAAACCGACCTACAGAGGTAATAACACAAATAACATCATAATTTCATTTTTAATTAGCCAGAACAATAACTTTTCATTTTTATTTGCATATTGGTATCTATTAGAGTCTATAGGGATATCCCCACTACGCGTGAACCCTTATTCAAGATTGTCAACTAATTGGTCGTCCTCGTACCCCGTCTGATATGAGCATAAAAAATACCATCCCTCAATACTCTATATGGTATGAGGGTGAAACGGTCCGTCCCCATACCTCGTCCGGTATGAGGCAATATTCACGGTAGGGTTCTCTATCTACGTGGTCAATCTACTATCTCCTAGGATATTCAGTAAGGTTACCATTTATTTATTCACTTAATCAAACAAATTTTCATTTTCATTTAATTTTCAATTTCACAATTTAACTGTAAATCACGCAAAACAAATAATACATGCATCAAAAAAATACAACCGAATCATCTTACCAACTCTAATGTATTATTATACATTCAAAACTATAAAATTAATCAATTAGTTAAAATAGAATAAACAATAATAAATAACTTATTCCGACTCCATCAGTAACATGTAATTAATCATCAAAATTTTTTAAATTACGCAAAATACCGTATTATTTATAATTAGACTTCAATTATATAACAAGAAATAAGGTGAGAGATTCTTACTCTAATCGGTATCCTAAACACTAAACTTTCAGCTGCGCTTACTGGCGGTCCCCGAATTTCCTGAATTTTTATTCAGAGATTAAAATACGCTTTAAATACATACAAATACCCCCAAAAACCCAAAATTAGTGTTAAAAATATTTTCTGGCTAATTTCAAAATTTCGGCACGACAATCGTGCTCCAGTGATATCACTGTTGCCCGCATCACCGCCGTGTTCCAGAGACGACACCGCCACCCACGACGGTGGTTTCTTCATACAGAGACGACACCGCCACCCACGACGGTGGTTTCTTCATATTGGCCGTTTTCAGGCAGTTTTAGTCGATTTCGACTGGTTTTATACTCATCCATGCGAGAAAATACGTTAAGAGGTTTCAGTTGGCCAAAAAAAGTTAAAAAACAAAAATTTACCAGCGACGAAATTTTTCGGTGCGACGGCTCTGCCGATTCACTTTCATGGTTGGAGGTTTTTCTTCGGTCAACCTGTACAAAAAAGAATTGTGATTACAATTGTGAAAAAATCGCATGAAATAGGAATCGAGAAGGAGCTCATCGGATGCGGTTTTTTGTTTTTCATGCGGCACCGCCGCCGAATTTTACTCGCAGTTTCTAGCTCATCCATCGGTCATTTTGCTATGATTTGGTCATGGGGGTATTCAAAATTAAATTTCAAGCAAGTTAACATTTTTTTAACTTTTTTGGTGGTCGGAGGTGGCTCCGGTGCAGCGGCGGGAGGTGGTTGGCTCCCTTCTCCGGCGACTGGTTCTCATTCTCTGGCGGGGGACTGACGGTTAAGGTTAAGGTTCAATGTGAAGTGAAGTATTTATATCCGTTTCCCTTTAATCTGGTTGTTCATCGCGTTTGATCTTGACTGTACGATCACGTTTAAAAAGAAAATGAATCTGAACCGTTTATCGCATTTAATTGCGACTGTCCGTTTGCGCCTGATGAAGGAATGGATCCGAACCGTCCACAAACCCGGGAACAAATCCAGACCGACTGATCCCGAACACATGGATTGCAAGCGTGACCTCCCGCGTGCGGCATGCTCCGATTTGTCGGGGTTGCTAACTGGGTGGTATTAGTGATACATTTTTTTAAAATTATGTTTTAACTATCAGTTTCTGATTTTTCTTTCAAAAATACTATTCGAATCCAAATTTTCACCAATTTCTCTTAAAATTATTTTCAATTTTATCATCCACCTATTTTTTCTAATTTTACATTAAATAAAAATTTATAAAATTAAAAATTATATTTTTATATGTTTATTTTTTAAAAAAATTAATCCCGTACCAAATCTCTTACCCGGACATTACAGAAAGACAATTTACCAAATGAAATAAAAATTCAAAATTGTTGATGGAAACATAATGATAAGTATATATTTGTGGGGAAACTAATTCAATGACACATTTTCAGTAATGTCTTGTTAGAGAAAAGAGACAAATTGTCAATGATCCATAGCTATTTTGCTACGTTTCACCATGGGCAAGTAAAGTTGAATGGGCCAAGTACGTAGGCTCAGGCCGAACCGTGATTGGAAAGCAACATTGATTCTCACCATCATGATTCTTGTAATTGCATTACATGGCGGCTGTGAGGATCTGATGCAATACGGAGAGGTCCACCCAATGCATTTCCCAACCCTCGTGCTGACCGTCTGATTCGTAGAATCTCCTTGATTAGTCATCTCTTTACGTCTCCTTTTTGCTCCAGCATTGCATATGTAGAATAAATTCGGAATTCAATTTTAATTTATGATAAATTTATTTTGATATTTTAGATAATATAATTTAGAAAAAATGAATTAGGAACAATCCAATAAAAAAAATTTATGTTATAAAATTTTTAAACAAAAAAATAATAATTGTAATTTTTAAACAAAAATGAACATAAATTAAAATAATAATTTATAATTATAAGAATATAAAATATCATTAATTAATAAAAAGAATTAAATTAAAAATACGTTATAAATTGAATTAATTTAAATTAACGAACAATTTTAATGATTTTGTAAATTATGGTGGTTTTTATAATAGTTTAATAATAATTTTAATTACTAGTAATACTATTAATATTTAGAAAAACTATTTTTTATATATATATTTATCTAGAGTTATTGCTTTAAAATAGTCAACAGATGATGTGATATATTGTCCTCCTACCAACTAACGTGGTGATTATTACTTGTTCTTATCACCGTTGAAGACAACTACAATATATATAGATACATATATATATATATATTTGTATACTGGAGATTTTTCTAGACAATAAATACAGGATATTATTATTTTTTGTACTTTAGTAGTTTTGTTTAAATATATTTTTTTAGTAGTTTCCAGCATATGCTAAATTTATTTTCTAAATTTTAAAATAAATTACTTCGAATAAAAATTATGTTTATCAATAACCTACATTTTATGATGTTATTGTATTATAAAATGTATATATTACTAATAATACATATTGGTCGTACGTTAGAGATGTAACTTAAAATATTATAAATTAAAGTAATTTATTATAATAATTATTAAAAATGTTATAATTAAAACTAATATTATTATTTATATTGGTACGTAAAAATTAAATTAATTATATAATTTTGACATATTTGTATTAATTGAAGCACAGTTATTTTTCATGGACATTGACGTATATACGTCAAATGCATAATTTGAAATATGTAAATTAAAAAAATTAGAAATAGTATATAATGTATATATTAATTAAATTAATTATATATCATTTGAATGTTATATAATATACAATATATATAATAAAATTAATTTAATTGGTAAAAAAGTACAACTAATTAATTAGTTAATTGCATAAATAATTAATACTATTTGATGATATGATTAATTGTATGTGTGTGTATATACATACATATATATATATATAAGATAAGATGTTTAATAATTGTCTTATAATTCTGAAATTATATTTAATTTAGCCCTAAAATACTACTCCAGTACTATAATCTCTCTGTTGTATATGCATAATTTCAAAAAAATATGAAAAGGATGAAGTTAATTAACCTGAAATCAAAAGCTCAAGGAATACATCCACAGAAGACGAAGAAGAAGCAGAGCATGGCGGCCAAAGCCAATGACTCCAGCGCCCCGACGAAGCTCCATAAAACATCGTCGACGACTATTGAGAACTCCGACCATCGGATGAGCCTCCGCAAATTCCATCCCGCCGAAATACTACTCCAGTACTATAATCTCTCTGTCGTATACGCATAATTTCAAAAAAATATACATAGAAAGTTAAGACGAAAGTAAGAATTTGAAAAGGATGAAGTTAATTAACCTGAAATCAAAACCTCAAAGAGTACATCCACAGAAGACGAAGAAGAAGCAAAGCATAGCGGCCAAAGCCAAGGACTCCAACGCCACGACGAAGCTCCACAAAACATCGTCGACGACTATTGAGAACTCCGACCACCGGATGAGCCTTTGCAAGTTCCACGTCGCCGATCTAAAGTAGGAGAAATCGAACGCCGGCCACCGGAATATCCACGTCGGTAAGGAGAGATCGAACTCCAGCCACCTGAAAGCTGACATAGTCAGCCGTGGACAAATGGATTAGCTTGTCGGTGAGAGTGAAAGCCGATCTTATTCAACCATTTAATTGAAATATATACGGATCTTCCCTGAGTAATTATTTTTGGGATTTTTCTTTGTACCTGTGTATATATATATATGGCGTGAGTTGGTTTAATCTGCTAGGTATGTACACGTGTTGGATTTTGACAGTTGGCACTACTGAGAAGATGATGACGTGGAAAAAATAAATATAATAAAAAATAATATTTTCCTATACAGTTAAATTAATTAGTTCCCAACACCTAAAATTTCGGCCAGACGTCAAAAGTCATATTTAGTAAAATAAAATAAAAAATTTAACGCCATTATTTGTGGGTTGTAAAGTATGGAATGATTATGGAATATATAATTTATTATTTATTATTATATCATGATATTTATTATAATGTTTTTTTATATATAAGTACTAATTTTTAGATATCTACAAATACTATATAAATATATTTGTTGTTATTATAATTATTAAACAATGAATGATGACGTAATAAATAATAATCAGATAATTGAAAAAAGATTTGATTAATTACAAAGTTCTTCCCCATGTGATGGACTTCAGTGAAGGAAAGGAATGGATGGAGGCCTATAAAACAAGGGAAATTGGGCCGTTAAAAACATTTTAAAAAGGGGCTTGATTTAAATTAAAAAAACGGGTCGGGTTGGTTTGGGTCCAACTGAAATATTCGAGAACGCTTAACCCTACCCGAACCCTATTATTCTTGGCACGTGACAATCAGCTGATTGTAGAGGCAAAATGCATAAAGGCATCAGCACCCGCGCCGCGACCCGCAAATACTCCATGACCATAAAATCACATCAATCTCGAACGAGAACCGTCCGATTTCCTTCCACGTCATCAATCCGCGTGAATCTTACTTTCAACGGCTTGGATTATAGTTGCAGGAGCTACTGGTAGAACGAACCGAGCTCGTCCCAATTCTCGCCCATCTCTCTATCTCTCTCCCCCTTCCCTCCCCTTTCTCGACATATCTGTCTCTTGTTCAATTTACTCGTTCCTGGAAAAAAAAAATTGTTTTTCTCGATAGCTTCCTTCCAGTTGCATCAAGAGATGAAGTCCAAGGAGGAAGAAGAGAGAGAATTCGTAGAGCAAAACGGAATTCCGGTTGTGAACTTGGAAGAAGAAAGCGATGAAGAAGAAAGCGAATCGAAGGATGTAGTAGAACTAGAGGAAGAAGAAGAAGACGACGATGGTGATGACGACGACGGCGAGGAAGACAGCGACGACGATGACGATGAGGAGGAAGGTGAGGAAGAAGATGTCGGTGACGTGCAAGCTGTCCACTCTGGTGAACCCCTGGTCCATTCAGTTGACGACGACGACGAAGATGACGACGACGACGATGAGGTCGACGATGACGATGACGACGACGATGGAGATGGCGATGGAGACGGTGAAGGTGATGATAACGATGACGATAGTGAGGGGAACGAAGACGAAGAGGACGAGGAAGCGAAAGAAGAGGTAAAAATCTGAGGTTTTTAGTTTTTTGTATATACAAAATTTCCTTGCAATACTTTGATATGCTGCAAATTATTAGGGTTAAAATCTGAAGATTTTATGCTTTTGATAATCGATTTTATGATTCGTATATGGAAAAGTATGTATTTGCTCGTATGTTAGTCTGATTTAGTTTTTATCTGTTAAAATCTGAAGATTTTATGCTTGTGATAATCGATTTTATGATTTGTATGTGGAAAAGTATGCATTTGATCGTATATTAGTTTGATTTCGTTGTTATCTGTTAGAAATCAAGGTCTATACTAGTTTTGTGGCTTACTTCATCTTGATTTACCTATCCTGTCGTCTTCTCTGGGTGCATATCTTGGAGATCTTAAGCTTTTCTACCATAATCTGCCGTTTTTTCATTTCTAATAACCGTATTCATGAATTTGTGTTCTAGCATACTTGCATAGAAATTTATGTTTTCCCTTAAATTTTCATTTTGTCTCATTTGATTTTTTTACTGGAGAGTGTTATGGGCCTTATGGCTATGACCTAGCCTAGATCTGATGTATATACTTATTGTGGTCTTTAAATAGATTATGCTGATGTAGAAGATTTTCTTGTAATTATATTTTGCTGATATTTAGGGTTCTTAGTTATTATCTTGGTTTATGTGCTTATCATGATAAAAAAATATTTGGAACTTTTGTATTGCAAAGATTTAAAGATCAAACGAAGTACCATGGCTGTTCTTGTTATCCTTTTCTTGTTTGTTCTTTGGGTAAAAAATCCCAAACTGACCTGAAGTGGCCTAGTGTTTCTGTACCAAAACTATTATCCATTTGTCTGTTTTGCTAGTGGTCACAGTGCTATCGTTTTTATTTTTAGGCATGTCCTATTTCTAATGGTCTGGAGAGACATTGTCTAGGGAGATTACTTCAGGGATCCAATGTTATAATGCTAAGGATCTGAAATTATGTTTCTTGTCCATAGTGTAATAGTTGGTTTTGGGTCTACAGAGAACATTGTATTCTGTATATTGTCTAGACTTTAGTAGTTGTTCACTCTTCCTTTACAGGTAATTTGTCTTTCGTGTGGTGCTTTGGTGGATGGAGTTCCCCATAATCTAACTAAAATTTGTTACTTTGCCTCAGTCATCTGAGATAATATCAAATTTGCATTCTAATGTGTCATGCTTGCAATTGTTAGAACTTAGAGAAGTGTTTTAAAATGTGATCCAAGTGCTTTATTACAGATATTTAGCATTTGGTATTTTCTTCACTCTGATATCACTTTGTAGATCTTATGTTTTACCACCAAAAAAGAATTAAACTTCTGTTAATCTAATGAATTTCCAATTACAAGACTGGATAGTCTTGTGCTTTGTTTGGTAGCCGAGAAAACGTAAGAGCAAAATGGAGGTAGAGTCTAAATTTTATTGCCTTAATTTGTTCTTGTTTTTGTGATGATAGCATTGCCATTCGTCTTTCATTGTTTTGTTGGCATGATTTCTCGAAAATCTTACATTTTTTTTTTTATGTCATAGTCATAGTCATAGTGGTACTGTATAAGCTGTTAATTTTTCCACCTATATATCTATATTCTATATGTAGGAGGATCTGGCAACAGAATACTTTGTCAGGCCTGTAGGCCGCGCTAAAGACGAGGAAGATGGCAGTGATTTTGAGGCAGAAGGGAGTGTTGAAGATATTTATGAAGATGATGAGGATGAGGATGATGAAGATGCTGGTATGGTGGAGGATCCTCCAAAGAGAAGAGGTCAGATAGGGATGATTCCGATGATGATGACGATGGTGGAGAGGATGATGAGAGACCATCCAAGCGATAGGGCCTTGGATTTTGAGGAATGACCATTGATGCATAGGTCAATCTCTCTCCCTCTCTCCTACACCATTTCCTTCTTTGCAGAAAGAAGGATAAGGTGCTTTATGCATGTTGGTTTTTGTTGGTGTATCATGATGTTGCAGTACTAATAGGATAATTTGCGTTAGTTTATGTGAGGGTCCGAAGAAGAAACAAATGGAAATAGCTGGGTCTTAGAATTTGTGTAAGTTAATGGTCTTTTAGATAAGCTGTAGACTCTCGGTAAAAATTTCATCTTTTAGGTTGATTGCAGTTTTAGATGATTGGTTGATCTTGATGTGATTTTATAGCTCTATCTTTACCTTTTCAATTTCTATTCACCCGGATTGGTGAAGAGTATTAAAATGCTCTCTAAACTGCCGAATGATGATCGATGATTGACTGGGTTTGTGAGGTTAACGTGTTTTCTGGTCTATTTTTTTTTTATAGAATTTCTAGTAGTTTACACATGGCTAGTCATCTTCATGGCCGTGACCATGAACAAGAATCGGGTCGGATTCATGGGTCAATCGGGTCTTAAATCGTATCATTGGTCATGGTGATCGTATGCTCGCCAATCTAATGCTTTGTTACCAATAGGTTAGAGTAAATGGCTAGCAGACGCCGTGACGGGAGTGGCCATGAGAGTTGGGTCGGGTTCATGAGATTTCGGGAAATAATGAGATCCGGTGTTTATGGGTTGACGTCACTAGAACTGTCCTGCGCGTGTGATGAAGGACGATGTGAAAATTGGAACTAAAATGAGTTAAAAAAAAAAAAAAAAAATTATTCGGCAGGCAGGCAAAATTTTCTTAGGTCAAATATTTTAACCAATTCGAGGAAAATGCCATTTTTGGGTCTGGCAGAGTTTTTTTTTTTTTTTTTTTTTTGGAGTTGGAGGGGGAAGGGCAGAGAGGTCTTCCGAAGTACAAAAAGACTTTTTAAGCTTTGAATATAAAATTTTTCTCCGGAGGGTAAAGTTGGGAATATAATAATTTCTTGGTAGAGCAATAAACGCCCATATTTTTGGGTCGTTTAGTAATTTGAGCGCATGGTAGGAGATGATTGATGTGCTTAAAATAATATGGTTTGGAAATGATTGGTGGGTTGTATACTGACGGCATTTACTTTTGGCTTTTGGTTCAGCAATTTCACCACACGGCAAGTTGACCGAGCGGGCAGATGCCAACAAGGGGCCGAATACGCAAGCCGCTTGGGTTCGCAGTGCTGACCGAGCGGGCAAGAAGATCGCGGCCCAAGCAACAAGTTAACTCCGGTTTTTTATCCACTCACTCGTGGCCGCAAATTGGTCCACTCTTGAAAATATAAGCCCAATATCAGAATTAACCAAGCCCAAAAATTTGAAATTTACCCACTTTGGGTTTCGTTTATAAAATTTCTTTTTTTTTTTTATTTTTATTAAAAAAAAATATTCTACAGACCGAGCCATTGTAGTTTTTAAATATTTAGAAATGTTAATATAGTAATTTTATTTTATACTTCATTATTTGGCGCAATCTTTTTTTTTTCTTCTTTTCTTTTCCTGGAAATCAACTTATAAATTAGAAATAAAAACTTGGCAGCGGGTCAAAACCAATATAATAATTTGTTAATAATACCTTCACTGGATCCAATCTCAAAGTAGATCTGTACACAGAACAGAAGTCTCGTTTGACTTAAGAACCGTGTAGACCCGAGAGACGCGCCGTATCTGTCATCACTCTAATATGGAAATTAGTGTCGGTGGATCCCAATCCACCCAACAACACGCACGCCCTTCAAAGATTGCCGACAGCTAATTCGCAACAAATATTCGACTTATTTCTCGAAAACATTTTATTTTTATTTCTTAAATTTTTAACCATCTCTCGTATGAATTGTTTAATAAATTTTTAATCAAATTAATTAGTATTTAATTATTAATTTGTTAATGTCTTTATCTGAAATTAATAGTGATTAGGTGCATTAATATACGTCATAATGGCTGCGAGGTTACCGCATGATAAATCAACGGGAGTCAACACCAACAACAAAGGAAACGGTGAGTTTAAATGATAAAAAAAGGGAATGTGCTTAGAGCCGAGGGGAAAAGAGAGAAGTTGACACGTCATTATCCCGAACCTTCCTCTTTGCTGATTCCATACAGCACCGCAGCAACGTCCATGTTTACACCCGCGTTGATCTGACGGCTGAAAAATGCGGGAGCTTCATTAGTTCCATCATATCATAAAGTAAACGAAACAAAAAAAAAAAAAAATCCTAAAATAATGATTTCCACGTTAAATTAATGACAGGTAGAAGAAAAATTAATTTAAACAAATATTAATAATATATTAATTATTTTAGAGTAATTTTTTGGTTTTTTAAAAAATGATTATTTACAAATCTCTTAACGAACGGCTTAAAAGCAAACCGGAGTATTTTTGGTTCTCACTGTTTCACTCCCTTTGGGACTCTCTCTCTCTTCCTCCGCCTTCTGCTGCATCTTTATTCAGATTTCGGAGGATAAAATCTGTACGGGCTGATTATATTGCGCACAGAAGCTTCTGTACCAACCGCCGCTACCGAGCGTCTGAACAAATCTAGGCCTCTGCTTGATTCTCTTATTCCTTCTTCTCCGTCGAGAAAGCCAGATTTCGTTCGGATCTGGTTTTCGAGCGAAAATATATAACTCAACAGTTGCAGTGAAATGCGTGTAGATTTGCGTCTCGTGTTGCTGCCCTGAGGTGTCTTGTTTCGCAGCGTCTTATCGGCCGAATAATGGCGATATCTAGTCCCGTCACTCCCGGTCAGGTACTTGCTAAGAGGATTCGCTTTTGCTTTATGGCATCTTGAGCTTCTTTTGCTTTAGATCTTCTCTTGATTCCGTTGTGTTTTTGTTTGGTTTGTTGTCGTTGTTACTGTCAGTTCTGAATGTAATGTTTTTGTTTTTTTTTTGTTTTTAATGATTGTTTTGATTGATTCATGTGTGAATTTCCGTTTGGTTTTCTGTTTTGTTGTTACAATTATCCTTTTTTCTATAGATAATTCAAGTTTGTGTTTGACTCATCAGCCGCTAAATGTTGTGCGATTGCAGGTATCATTTTTGCTCGGAGTCGTGCCGATAATTGCAGCTTGGATTTACTCCGAATTTTTGGAGTACAAGAAAAATTGCAACTGCTCTAAAGCGTGAGTTTATAAGCTTGTATTTGGCTTTCGTTTTTTTCCTTTGTAAATGTTCATCCCACATTGTATACATGTGTTTTTGCTTGAATGTGTAAATTTTTTAAGGTTTATGGTATGTTAGTAGGCACTCTGATATCAATCTAGTTGAAGTGGGAAATGACACGATAAAAGAAGATGACAAAGCTGTTCTACTTGAGGGAGGAGGTCTTCATGCAGCTTCTCCCAGAGCCCGAAGTTCGTCCACCACGTCTCCTCTTATCAGGTTGCTAAGAAAAACTTATTAGCTTCTTTAAGTTTAGGACTGTTGATTAACTGATGCTTGCTTAAAGTTTGCCCGCTTATAGGTGGATTGAATCGTTTCAGGTTTCTTCTGATGGATGAGTCTTTCTTGATTGAAAATCGATTGACGCTTAGAGCTATGTGAGTACTGTGCTTAGTTGATTGGAAAAACAAGAGAGCTTTTTCCATCTATATATGAAAATTGGGACTTGTCAGTTTGATTGGCTTAATTTTACCTTTTCTTTTTGCTTGTGCAGAGCTGAATTTAGTGTCCTTTTGGCCTACTATTATATATGTGATCGAACAGATGTCTTTAATTCATCACAGAAGGTGAAATTTTTTTTATAACATTGTACTTTTTGATTGAAAGAATGAGATTATCTTTTTATTATTCATTTTGACTCGTCATGTGGGAATTATTTTATGTTCTTTATGGATTCTCTAATCACAAGATAGCTTGTGGGAAGTCCAAGATTTTAGGGAAAAAAATGTTGCATTAATATAAACCTTTTAGATTATGCCTTGAGAATTCTCCTAACATGTGCTTCAATTTGCTTCACTATATGTGTGTAAAGTATTCATGATCCTCCATTCTTGTTCCTGGCAGAACACTTATATATATTTTTAATCCAGTTCATGTATCTAACTGATGTAAAATATTTATGATGAACTAAAATGCCCTATTTTTTCTATCGTGCATAGAAAATTTGGATATTGGGCTCAAAGATTTGCCCTAAATTGTGAGTCAGGGATTATGTAAATAGTTCTAAAACGGGTGTTTACTTCATTTATTCATTAATTGCATA
>NW_019014683.1:50282-84909 GCF_000150535.2 Carica papaya | reverse complement strand
TTCCATTTATATAGCAGTAAGTGAAATGTTTTTATGGATCTTCATGCTTTAGTATTGGTGAACATGCACTGATTTATCGCTTGATTATAGGTTTCATACAGACTCTTTGAGCTGACAAATATATTGAAAGTGGCATTTGTGCCTACTAAGGACAACAAACGCCTTATATACAACCTCATTACGGCAGTGGCCATCTCAAGTCTTCTATACTTCCTTTCTTTTGTGTTTCTTCGGATCCCCCGTATGCTGGTATGAGTTGTTTCTCTAACTTGATAAAATCAGTTCTTATTTTTATTTGAAGCCTTCTAATGTTTAGAGCCGAAGGAAATGTTATTTTAGATGTAATCAGTGCTTTCAGACCCCCATATGCTCTTAGATTTAACAGTATTTTAGGGGTAATCAATCCTTCAAACCCCTATACGATCCAAAGAAGTTTGGTTAAGTAGTCATCTACCTAACGCTTTGGTGAAGTTACCAGATCTAAATCTATGAACTGGATTGAGTTGAAACAAATATTTGTTAACTAATGATTGACACGTTAAAAAATTTCATCCAGATTTTAACTATGTTTACAGCTCAGAAATATGCTTATAATTTATTTAACAAAATAATATGAATGACATGATATTATTACTGGAAGCTCTAGCTTACAATGTTAATTGAGAGCACTAGCATTTTAACTATTATTCTTTGAATATGAACGCGGTACAGCTCAAATGCTAGTTATTACAATTATGTTGTGAGCCTGAATTAACTGTAGCATTCTTCACATGAAGTTTCCGTTCTTATGTTTAGCGAGCCCATATAATTATTATTTTTTTTATCTGAATATAACTTCAATGAAAATTGGATTAGCAAGCCCAAAGAATTGCGTTTTTGCTGAGTATAACTGCAATGACAATTTGATTCCGTTGTGTTTGCTTATATTATTATCTGATCCTATAATCTGTGTATTTTGAAATTGACAGGGTTGAGCAGAAATAGGCATTGAAATATATCTTCTGCCTGCTTTTCCTGTGAATTAATTGGCACAGATTCTTCCACGGAAGGTTTTTCCCTGAACCACAAATACAAATTGGTTTGATGATAAGATATGAAATACAGACAACACTTAATGCCAAATGTAGTGTATATGGAATTGGTTAAATTTGGAACACCAGGATTTTTATTCTTCGATTTTTACATGTAAAATAATTTAAAATGCAATACAAAGTTCTGCTATTTGTTGCCCAGAAGCTGGATGGACTTCCTTCAATCACCTTTTATTAACAATTTCTATTCTACGTCTACTGAATCGAGAACGACAGTAAGGTATTCCCCAGTAATTATTCAAGTCACAAGAGCCTCGCAATTCTGACTAGACTTCCTATTAAAATTCAAGCCAGTTGTTGCAATCAGTAATGACAAAGTAGAAATATTCTTAAGAACACTCAGATCTGAATTTTTCGATACTACGACGAAACGAACAATTAAAGTTTATTTTATTCCTAAACTAATTGAACAAAAGAATTCTTTAACGAATATAAGTTTAATCTGAAACCAATCAGTCTGAAAATATGCAGAATTTTGGAAAATTAATTTGGTAATTGAAACAATGAACTAAAAACAACTAGCTTTGCAAAATCATTTGAGCGACAAAAATAAGAACCAGCTTGGTTTCTTTTTGTGTTTTTGACAATCCCCTATTCCCCTCTCTCCTCTTGGAGAGGTATAACCAAGAGAAGACTCTTGATGGAATGTCCTGCTAGAAAAAAGCTTGTGGCTGATTCATATTGAATTTTATAATCTATAATGATTATCAACACAAAAACATAAACTTGTAAATTTAAGATTAAAAAAAAAAAATACATTTCTTCAAATATAGTGTTATATTTGAAGTTTTCCCCTTCATTCACATTGTTAGCAATCAGGAAATAAGTTCTCCTCCAGCAATTACTCACAAGAGGTAAAGTATAATAAGATCAAAGAGATTCATCCAAAATTGTTCTATGAATTGCTACGGATAATAAAAAAGAAGAAGCAAATTTCGCATTGAGATTCCAGTTCCTGTTGAGATTCCAGCAGCAGCGCACGGCTCGCCTTCCATGCAAGATTTGGCCGATGTATTCTCAGAATATATGGACAATGTCGTAAGCAAATCTGGTTTACGTCAAAGAAAACAGCAAAAAAGAGATAAAAGGATATGAAAATGTAACCAAACATGAAAGTGTTCTTTCATTTTTTGTGACTGTTTCAACCTTGGGAAAGGATACGTCCAAAACAGCACGAATGACTGTGAAATAACAAAAACAAGAAGGAAATTGTGTTAGTTTGGTTAAGGTGATAAAAATGATGAAATGAACAAAAAGTGAGCATATGTTGATGCTAATTAATGCACATATTTTCAACGATGCAACTCCAATGAGTTTGTAGTAGTTGGTTAACAATATAAAGTAAAAAGTTCATCGCTATTATAAGTTAATTTGGTGATGGTTGGGAGGTCTATTGCAATTTCTTGAAAAGTGCTGAACTATCAAACTCCTAAGGGCTGCAAAAACTAAAGTAACCCGAAGTGGCAGAGACTATCAATTTTGTTTTCCAATGGCTGAAAAAGATGATGACCAGTTCTTATCAAAAGAGAACCAAAAGGACATATTGGTGTTTAACTTCCTTGAACTTCTCCTGTGGTTATTTCAAATGTATTAAGGTTGCATTTGGTTCAATATTAGTCTAAATGTGACATAAGCAGAACATAATTTTTTGTGTTTTAAGATACTACCATCTCATTATGTTCTAATTATGTTGTTAACATAACACTATGGCGAATTATAAGTAGGAATTGACTAAGGATTGAATAAAAAAATGAACCAAGCACAGGGAAACTGGCAGTCATTATGTCCAGAAATTGAGTCAAAATAGAAAAATCAAAATCTGAGATACCACGCAACACAAAACAAAGAAGTTTATTATACTGTTACCAAAACTTAATCAACATGTTTAAAAGAAAAGTTCAGTTGAATTAAGATGTTTTACAGTCTCTGCCTCGGTATAAAAAGGAGGCAGCATAAATGGAGGATAACCTAAGTGAAAATTAGATGATTTGGATATATGTGCAACATAAAGCCAAAAAACGACTTTATATACATATACAGTCTAAAGAAATAAAGAGAAAAATGAGCCTACAATGGTTGAACTTTTAAGTGGCAAAGAAAATTAGACTCTCTATAGTATAGAATTTAGTTAAGAAACCTGATGAAAGGGATGTAGCTGATCCCAACCTCGTTTAAGAATAAAGCTTACTTGAGTCAACTGATGTTTGGTTAACCTATATAAAGCAATAGACGTAGGAAAGAAATAGAAAAGCATACCATTAGCCCACCCAGAAAGCCATCAAGTATGAGCCGGTTCCAGGAATCAAAGTAAGAATTTACTGAGAACTTTGCCTTGGCGATAAGTCCCACTGAAGTAATTGCCATTACAACAAAATAAAGGATAAATCCAGCAAAGCCTGTGAACCCCAAAATTCCAGCAACAACCCCACCGATGATGGACAAAAATGTTCGGCTGTAAATGAAAAATACAGCTTGGGGATTAGCATAAAAGATTGAGTTTAGGATAGTATAAATATCCAGCCTTACATATAGTGATATAGAGCAAAAGTAAAGGCAAGATAATGTAGTTGAAGGAGTAACCTTCCTATTACAGCAATAAGGTAACTAAGCATTCTAAAGAAGTTAAATAATTGGGGAATATTTTCTATCAGAATAAATACAAACCTGTAGTATATAATTTTCATGTTACTTTGCAAATTCTCTGCGCTGAATGTTGGTATATCAGTTGTGGAATCTCTTGATTTCTTCTCTGATGAACCCGAGCCATTATGTCCAGCCATATCTTCTCTTTTCTAATTCAGTGATAAGTTCATTGAAAACAGAAAGCACAATAAATGAATTGTTCAAACAAGCAAAGCATTATTGTACCTTTTTCTTTCAAGTCAAGGAAAAAAATCTGAAATCTGATCTATCAAGTACTCAGCTTAAGAACTCAGAGGGAAGATAGATGAAGGGTTCACAAAGTGTATTGAGGAGATAAAGAAGATAAACACATAAGGAGACAGCCCAAAGAAAGAGAACGGGCCCCTAAAAAATGAGCTGAAAAGAAGTCAGTCACAGTCCTGGCATTTAGCATATGTACATGTTATGATCCTGCGTACCACATTCAGCCGACATGGTAAATCCAAGTAAAATTTTGTGTTCAACTATGATTTGTGATAATAGTGACAACCACAAATATTGCACGTTTTCAGTAAACAAAGTAAGAGGAAAGCAATGAAAAATTGATCAACAACAATTGATGAATTCTCTATCAAATAGGTGATTGCCAAGTGCATCTATAAGGACGATAGCTGACCTCTATCAACACCCAGTTCACCCACAAAGTCATTCAGTGAACAGAATTATCAAAATAGATCAAATACCGTATCAAATTCACTTGGACTTCTTACACCTTCTCTCGGCCTTTTGGCTAGGATCAAGTGTAGTATATGTTCTTCTCAGTTTAATTCACTTGGACTTCTTCACAACCCCAGTAATCTATTAGCTATTCCGAAGTAACACAAAAACTATTAGCTATTCCGAAGTAACACAAAAACCTAAAGATTATAACAAAGAATGCAAATTTCACTGCCAAGAACGCAACGGAACTTGGAAACCAAACACTGCGTCAATAGAAAAAAATCCAAACAAGCTCCTATAGAAATTTCAAATCCCAATTTTACTTCAATTGCAGCTTCACCATGTAATAACAGAGAAGAGGCATCTACTAACACTAAAGCATACAGAGTTTAAATCAAGTACCAATCAAACACAAAGCAACCAATATGTATGTGTGTGTGTGTGTGTGTATGTGTGTATAAATATGTCGAATTGCAAGGAGATCTGAAGAGTTAGAAAGTATCAAAAAGATAAAATTCAATAGAGAAGGGAAGCAAAAGAAAAATATAAGAAAAGGGTTTGCTTAAAAGGAAAACCTCACCTGTACATTAAAATGAATAAGAAGACAGCAGTGGGAGAAGAAGAAAGGACATACCTTGTGTTGAAGACGATGGGCGAACGCGTATTACCCACGGCCGCCGGCTCTGTATCTCAGAGATGCCGACGAGATTCAGGAAGTGATGAATGATTGCCGTCTGCTGATTGGAGAGGGAGAGGTTGAGTTTGGAATAGTCTAATGAAAGGTTTGTAAATTACAACATGGCACCTAAAGGTTGAGAAAATTGCAATTTTACCCTCGACCCAAACTTTTTTTTAACCACCACCTCAATAGTTTTTGAAATCATAAATTAAAGCCTTCTCTCTTCGTTTTCCAGTCTTCAGTTTCTCGCGCACCACCGTGGCATCATCTTGTACCGCCGCCTTCATCTGTCTACACAGGGAGTATAATCGTCACCACCGCAACATTTCTCCACCGAATTTTGTAAGTTTGAATTTCTCGCCTCAGTCAGTCGGCCTCTTTGCAAATTTTGAGTTTAAGTCCTTGTAATTTGAGGTATTGTGTTATAGTATATATTTTTGCTGTTTTATACGGATGTTTTTCTTTGAGTTTTGTGATTCGAGCCGTGCTTCTCATCACCGTGTTCTTATCTCCATAGTTTTAGGTTTTAGGTTGATTGACGGCCGTACTAGAGCTATTACGGCCTTTTACGCTCTTATTGGTTTCGTGTTATTTTTCTGAAAGAGAAAATTTCAAGTTTGAGATTATAGGTTTTCAGCTTTGAATGAAGGGCTAGAAGTGGTGTATAAATAATGTACTTGAAAGAAGGATGTTCCTTATTATTCAAACTCCACAAACCTTCAATTCCATTTATCCTCAACACAAACACAGTTTTCAGTCTTGATAGGAACATTCAAAATGAGCAAAAACCAGAAAAAATCAAAGAATCTGAAGTGTTACATAGACTGATCAATGAACCCAACGTCTCTCTGGCTATGCAGTATTTCAAGTTCTTAGCTAATTCAAGAACCTTTAGACACACCCCATTAACATATCGAGTTATGATCAAGAAACTGGCACAAGAATGTGAAACAGATGGCGTTCACTACCTTTTGCAGCAAATGAAACTGGAAGGATTCAGTTGTTCTGAAGATCTGTTCGTAAGTGTGATTAATTCTTATCAGAGGATGGGGCTAGCTGAGCAGGCACTAAAGATGTTCTACAGAATCAGAGAATTCAGGTGCACGCCTACGGTTAAGATTTATAATCATATTTTGGATGCTTTGCTTAGTGAAAGTAGGTTTCAGATGATTAATTCTATATATAGGAGCATGAAGAGAGATGGGATGGAACCGAATGTCTTTACTTATAATATCCTTTTGAAAGCATTGTGTAAAAATAATAGGGTGGATGGTGCTTGCAAGTTGCTTATAGAAATGTCGAAGAAAGGGTGTTCTCCTGATGCTGTGAGTTACACACTATAGTATCCTCAATGTGTAAGCTTGACATGGTAGACGAGGCAAGGGAGCTTGTCGTGGGATTTAAACCAGTTGTGAGTGTTTATAATGCTCTGGTTAAAGGGCTCTGTAGAGAAAGCAAATTCAGGGAGGTATTTGGATTGCTAAGAAACATGGTGGAATTGGACATTGACCCCAATGTTATAACATACTCAACAATCATTAATTCTCTTTGTGACGTGGGGAATATTGAGCTGTCTCTTGCAGTTTTGGGTCAGATGTTTGAGAGAGGATGTGATCCCAATATTTGGACCTTTACTTCTTTGCTGAAGGGCTGTTTCATGAGACATAGACTGCCTGAAGCATTCGACCTCTGGAGCAGGATGATCAGAGAGGGGTTTTTACCCAATGTTATTGCGTATAACACCTTAATTCATGGCCTCTGTGTAAATCAAAATGTTGATGAAGCTCTATCTGTTTTTCATCAGATGGAGAAAAAGGGGTGCCGTCCAAATGTGACAACATATACCTCTCTTATTGATGGCTTTGCAAAAGCTGGTAGCTTGGTTGGTGCTTCTGAGATATGGAACAAGATGGTAATCAATGGTTGCTGGCCTAATGTTGTGACTTACACTTGCATGGTCGATCTCCTTTGTCAGCATTCTATGTTTAGCCAAGCTCAGTATCTTATTGAGAAGATGGCAAGGGAACATTGTCCTCCTAATGCAATTACATTCAATGTGCTTATCAACAGTTTATGTGGCAGAGGAAGAGTAGAGTGGGCATTAGAAGTGCTTGATGAAATGGGAGATTATGGGTGCTTACCTAATATCCACAACCTCTAATGAGCTACCTCATGGTCTCTCCAAAGTAAATAAAATTAATGAAGCTTTCCAGCTCAGCAAAGAGATTGAAGAAAGAGGCATGAAATGGAGTTTGATTACTTATAACATCCTTTTATCTGGACTTAGCCCGTGCCTGGTATGATCAAGGGGATGTGCAACTGATTTGGAAAATGCTGATGGATGGAAAAAAGCCTGATGTTAGCACATACAACATGGTACTTCTTGCATACTGTAAGAAGGGAATGGTCAGTGCTGCCATCCAACTTTTGGATAAAACTAGTGCAGGAGGAGAGTGGCATCCTGACATAGTTTCATACACTAATCTTCTTTGGGGGATCTGCAATTGGATTGGGGTTGAGGAAGCCACAAGGTTTCTTCACAACATGATAAATGAAGGGATCAGACCCAACATTGCCACATGGAATGTGTTAGTCCGCTGTTTTTTCTGCAACTTAGGTCATTTAGGGTCAGTTCATATTCTGGATAACATCATAGGTAATGCTGAGAAGAAAAGCACAGGGGACAAATATATATAGTGTCCAATTATTGGCAAGATTGTACAGATACTGGTTTTAATTGAATATGGATTTTCAATATGATATTTTTTGGGCATGCTTTGAATTCAACCTATCCTTAGCTTTGCAAGTGGTAATCTGGGACCCAACTATATGGATTGCCAATGATCAGGTTCTTGGGAAGTTCCATCACAAGCTTCAAGTTCTTTCTGATCCTGTAATTTCCTCAAGTTTCTGTTGAAATTTGGATCAAGAAAGAATGGATGGGCTCACAAAATTCCCTAATTCTGGATGAACACTAAGGTATCTCTCATCTTTTATTTGATCTCAGACTCTCTTGTCAAATAGGATGTTTGTTTTTATTATGTGCCAAACTCACATAAGCCCTAATAAAAACCCTAACCGGTTCACCACTTAGGTTTATCAAACCAGCACCCTTGGAAGTAAAGCAGAAGAGTAACCGCAGCCTCTAGGAGCCCTGCCAACCTCCTATTTACGACTTTTAGGTCTACTAGAATTTGTACTTTAAGAAGTCAGATGTATTAGGAAGTTGATATTAGAATTTTCATATTAGGTGTATTTGAAAGTTAATATTAGAATTTTCTTAATCATATTACTTTAATTATTTTCTAGGTTTCATAATTAGGAGTGATACCTCTATACTTACCTATCCCAATAATAAATAAAGCATCCTACATCTATTCTAGAAAATAGTGTTTTTCAAGAGAACGTGGGTTTAGGCTGTCACGGTTGCAGACCTACTAAGCAAGCTACACACTTACTTGAAGACTTCTCTATCAACCTACTTGTGACTTGATCTCGTATTAGAGATGACAATGTGTCGGATACGGGCGGGGTTTCATTTTTTTTTTTATAAATAATACGAACGGGGTTTCATGAAGCATGAGAACCGTCCGATTTCCTTAAAATAAAGAAACCTGAACCCCCTATGGGGGTTCATAAAAATATTGTATATCTAAGCCTGTTAGAATTTCAGGCTAAAACTGTCTTGCCTGCTTGAGCATAACAAATATTATATATTAAGTAAATTAAAATATTATATATAATATCAATACTATTTAAATATATGAGATATTAATTATATTAAAATATCATATATATTCTTTTGGAAGAAAAAATATAATATATATTCACATGCACCAATGGGGTGCAACCCGACTACAAATTTACATGCTCTATGGCCTTCACTCAGCCTTGCTGCTCTTCCCACCAGCCAAGGGTTAGAAAATTCAAATTTTCTAGCAAGTTCTCTCTCTATTTCTCTCTCTTTCTCTCTCTTCTTGGTTCCTTTTTTTTAAATCCAGAATGTGGATATGGTTAGGTAGGAGGATAAAATTGTTGTATATTAAAATATATAATATTATATGTAGTATTGAGTTGAGTTTGGACGAGTTTTACGTGTCCAAATTCGAATTCGATTCACTTGGTATCAGAAAACCTCTTGACTCGATCCGACCCATAATCATTCACTTTTGGTTAATTGGGACAGACTTAAAGCGGTTTGGTTTGGGTTTGACGAGTGACAAACTTCTACCATATATATCCTAGACTAATAGACAAAAACTTGTTTCTAGAGCATGTGTCACGGGGGATTTCCAGGCATTTCAACAATAAATTGGTTTTTTTCTTGAATTGTAACGAGAGACCACATCTGCAATGTAAAGGTTTAAAACTTAGAGAAATAGAAATATTGAATTATATTAATTATAGGTGGAAGCAATTAATAATTTAGGGTTTACATTTCTTACACAGTAAATCAGGATGCTCAATAAGGTTACGGGAATGTCCATTTATAACAGTTCATAGTAATAGAATAAATAGTTAAAACAAAATGAAATAAAATTTTATGGAGTTAAGCTCCGCTGGGTGACTCTGATGGAGTCCGGGAGGTGACCTCTAATCGCAACCCTCCTACTGTTTAGGTTTGAATATTGGTTTTGTTAATATGAAATGGTTAAATAGGGGGAATGAGCTGCACTAGAACAGTAAGAATATCACATTTAACACCGATACGTAAAACCAAAGGTTGGTAAAAAATCATAAAACAACTAGTTGAGCCATTATTTCTTTTTAAATAAATTTGTTTAACTTAAAAACTGTTATTTCATACTTACTCTTATGAGTTTTGAAAACCAACATATGAAGACAATACCCGAATAACATTGTGATTTCATAATCAAATGAGTAATAACAACAATTTACCTTTTTACCTGCTTACTAGTACCCCTAAGGGTTTATAGGGATCCTCCCTATGTGAACCTTAATATCCAAGTTATTGATTAACCAACCATTCCCATATCCCGTCCGGTAATGGGCGCCATACATACCACTGTTTCAATACCTTGTCCGGTATAAGGGTAAATTATACCTCGCAATCTCTTCCGATATAAGACTTCTCAACCCTGTTCGATTGAGATAATGCTCACGGTAAGGTTTTCCCTATGTACGGGATCCGTACACCCTTTCCTAGGGTACCCGATAGGTCTTTGATACATGAATTCACATAATCAACCAATCACCAAATCACATACCATCACATTTTTACAAATCAACAGTAAATCATGCAAATGGACAATACGTGAATTAAGAAGATATGATTAGAACATTCATTGAAAACCAATCAACAGATGAGGACAACACGGGTAGATAAACTAAATAACCGAGAAAGTAATTAAAATCAATAATTTAAAGCATACGATATAATAATAAGTATTTTAAGCAGTATAAGAGAAAATAAACAACAAGATAGGACAAATATACACTAACCGGTTTTGACTCTACTAATGATTTGTAATTAATTTTAAGGATTTCTATTTTTCACAAAATATAATGTTATTGATTATTAAATTTCAATTTACCATAATAGAAAAAAAGGTGAGAGATTCTTACTCTGAATTAATGTTCGAAACACTGTACTTTTCACTACGCCTCCTGATGGTCTTCAGGTTTCTTGGATTTTTCTTGTGGAAATTAAAAATACCCATCATGTATTCAAAAATGTTCTAAAAGGCTAAAATATGTGTTTTTAAATTTTTTCGGCTAATTTAGGGTTCCGGCACGGCGGCGCTACCGTGCTCCAGCGCTGGCTCTGCTGTCCACGGCGGTGGTTCCTCTCGGTCTGGCCATTTTAGGCCGGTTTAGGCCGCTTTTGCATGGAAATCTGTAAAAAACCAAGTTAGGGGGGCCTTTGTTGCCCGGAAAAGGCGAAAACCAAAACATTACTGGTGGAAGGGTCTCCGGATGCGGCGGTCCATCATTCCTCCTTCAGGACCGGGGTTCTCCTTCGGCTAACCTGTACCAGAAAATGACGAGGAATACGATGGTCAGAAAACCGAGGAAAACGAAAAATGGGAAGGAGTTCATCAGAGGAGGTTTTGGATTTCGGCTGCGGCGGCTCGAACGAGCTTCGCTTGTGTTTTCTGGCTCACCAGTTAGCCTTTCGGCTCCGATACGGGTGTGGGAAGGCTTAGAATCGAATTCTGAACGAGAATGAGGAAAAAAACACCTTTTCAGCATCAGCGATGACTTCGGTGCGACGGCAACGACGGTCAATTTCTTTCCGGCCGCCCTTTTTCTTCTTCTCCGACGAGGACTGGTGCGGCTAGAGTTAGAGTTTTATGGAATGCGAAGTTTAAATACCCTCCTCAAGTCAATCTAGATCGTCCGTGCAAGGACACATAGCTCTCTCCCGTCCGTTGGACCTCTCTTATTCGGGGAATGAATTTGGGCCGCATAATTGGATTGAATTTGACCGTTCGATCACGCCTGAGGAGGAAACATATCTGGACCGTCCATGCGCGCGGGATGCGATTTGGGCCTTTGGATTCGCTGGCACACGGATTGCTCGCGTGGCTTCCTGTGTGGAATCGATGTTAGCGTGTCCGCCACGTGGCGCCTTCTGACTAGCTGTTCCTGCTGATGTAGCCGTCCCACGTGGCTGTATTTCTTCTTTTTGCGATTATACCCGTATTTTGAATTTTTCTTTCAAAAATATCCTCCCTTATTCACAGTTTCACATTTTTTTTTTTAAAATTGTTTTTAATTTCATTCCTAAATCTATTTTTTTTAAAATTTCACAAAATTAAAATAAAATAAAAATATGAATTATTTTAATATATTATTTTATTAATTGTAAAATTATCTCGTGCCAAATTTTCGAATCGGGTGTTATATGTAATCATGCACAATGTAAACAAGATTGCATATTTCTTAGCAAGTGCCAAGAAAGCTAATGGTCCAGATCGATGCATTATCCAAGGAGCCTACTCTCACAACAAAGTAGCCTTACTAAAAGGAAGTACCACAATGTGATGAGAAAAAAACTTGTCAATTCGATTGACAGTGTTGATGGCAGTTACAGATCCTGAAGTATGCAAAATTGGACTAACAGGCTCAGTTTTCTTAGACATATGCCATTGCTTGCAACAAAGATGTCTTGCTACAAGATGCGTACATTAACACTATGGGTATGGGGAGTGGTATGTGGAGGTCACAAGTAACCTTAATAATTGAGAAGTTAGGGAGTATGAGATATTACTCTTCGCCCTTACGAGAGTCAGGATTGATGGGAGTAGGGACCGCTGACTCTAGTATCTTAATGATAAAGAAGGTCATGAAGAACCTCAATGACTAGGAAGTTAGGAATTACGAGACATAACTTGACGTGGGAGGGTATGGGAATGATTGTTTTGACTCCTGGAACCTCAATCCAATCGCCTGCAATATCAAAACTTAACTTCTTAGTTAAACCCCTCTCTTTAATTGAATTCACAAGCCTAAAATTAGGAATATAAAAAAAAAGTTAGAGGAAAACAAAAACGAGAAAAGGAAGGACGCCACGACTTACTCGATAAGTCAATCCCAACTCTTCGGCTCAATCAAGACTTTGGTAAGCTCACCTACCTTCGAAGAACTTGAAGAGAAGAAAATTAGCACTAAGCTTATTTAGATAGAAAGCTCAAATCTTAATTTTTAGCACTAAGCTAATTTAGATAGAAAGCTCAAATCTTAATTTTTATTAATTCTCAAGGTATGTTTACAATGCATGAGTTAAGACCTTTATATAGGCTCTTGATTTCTATTTCTACATGGAATAGGATTTAGGATTCCTATCCATATTCTAATTCCTAGTTTAATTGAAAAATAAATACATAATTAATTAAATAATAAAATTTATTATTTTTATCTTAATTTTATTAATTAAATAATCTTAGAGATAAGGATTTATATTTAAATAATATTAAATAATAGTTCCCTTCTCCTAATTTTTCAAGGATATCTTCTCGTCTACCTTTAAATTTGACATATTTTGCACATGGAATAATTGGGAAGGTTGGACACCTTGTAGAAGTAGGAAAAGTGAATCTTGGAGTTCAAAGAGGACTATGAAGAGTGAACAGCACGGGCTGGCTGCTTGGTGTGCGGGTCGGGCTGTGGGTTGTGTGGGCTAGGCTGCGGGTTGCTTGGCTGGGCCAGGTGGGCGGTGCAGGCCTGCTTCCTGGGCGCGGGTCACGTGTGCACAGGTTGCTGGGCATGCGACCAGCTGCCTGCGCACATGTGCGTTGCCGTGCGCCTGCTGCGTGTGTCCTGCGTGCACTGGCGTGCATGCTGGGTGTGCGGGAGGGTTTGTCCGTGCATGCCCACGGGCTGTGCATGCGGCCAGCGTCTGCGCGCTTGTGCGCATGGTGTGGCCACTGCTGCCAGTGTGTCCACGGTACTGGACCGGAACCACGTGTCACACGGGTGGAGGCCTACACACGTGTAGGGATACGGGGATCCACACCCACACCATCTTTTGGGCTTCTTCTTGCACCGGGATTCGTGTGCCAAGTCTTTCCTTGGCTGTAAGGCTCAATAACTTCCTGGTTTCCCGTCTTTTCCAATTCTGCCTCTTCTTAGTCCGATTCCCTGGTGTTTTAAATTCTGATTTGCAGTCTAAGGCTTGTACTTGAGCACTGTCTGTTCAGGAACACTTACGAGTATGTCCAAGAAGCTCATCATCGCTTAGCCTTTTCCTTCCTTCAGGAGTCTTATAGACTCCTGTTTATCACAGATCTTTTCTTCAGTGATTTTCACATCATTACTCCTTGCCTTTGTGAGACTCAAGATTGATGGGAGTAGAGACCGTTCGCTCTGGTGTCTTAATGATGAAGGGTCTTTCTCTGTAAATTCCTTCTACAGCTACTTGACAAAGAGAGACTATTGGAAGAGGCTTCCCTTACAAGCATCGGATAGAGTTGTTTTTTTGCTTAGGAGGCTGCTGGAGGGTGCATTTTAACATTGGACAAGCTGATAATAAGGGCTAGGGTTTGGTGAGTGGTTGTTATCTGTGCAGAAGTGATGTAGAGTCATGTAACCATCTACTTCTGCAGTACCATTTGCATATAGTCTATAGACTCTTTCTTACAGCCTATTGGGTATTAATTGGACGATGAATGGTTTAATAAGGGAGGAAATTTTGGCGTCAAAAGGGATCAGAGGTGAGGAAAGACATGTGAGCCTTATTTCCCTTGCTACTTTTTGGGTGGTGGGTGTGGAAGGAAAGGAATAAAAGAGCCTTTGAGGACAACAATAACGTTGATAAAGTTAATGATAATTGGTTCCAGACCCTAAGTTTTTTAATTCAGGGTCATCTTTTTTATTCTGTTGAGAACCTTGGGAAACTTATTGTACTCTAATTGATATGTAAATACTTGTGTACAAGGGTTTGCATCTCGATAATACGTGAGATTAAAGTCATTTTCATGTGCTTGTTGCAAAAGCTCCCTACTTAAGGCATGAACCCATACTTGGACAAGAGCATTTTGCAAGTCGTGTATAGTATTGTATTCTTGTACAGTGTTTGGACAAACAATTGAAGGTACCTGATTGCGGGTAAATTTAGTTCCAACCACAATGAACTTTATACTCACCACTTCCATTTCATTCGGTGGAAGTAAAAGGTTTTGGGTTATACAATGTTCATATTAAGTTTTGACGCCCATCCACTGATTTGTTGCTTGATTGTAGATTTCATACAGAATTTTTAAGCTGACAAATAGCCTGAAAATGGCGTTATGCTTACTAAGGACAACAAGTTCCTTACTTATAACTTCGTTCAAAAAACCCCATATGCTGGTAGGAGTTATTCCTCTAAGTTGATAAATAAGTTCTTATTCTAGATTGAAGCTTTTTAATGTCGATAGGTGAAGAAATGATTATTTTAGTTGTAAAATTCCCAAAATTAGTATTTAGGTAGGACTCTTGTACAGTGAAATTGCTGAACAGAAACAAGATTATTCATTTGAAAATTTTTACTTAAAGAAATGCACAGTAGTAAGATGCGTCAAACAGACAGCGTGAGTGTAGAACAAGACTGTTAAATGTATGTGCAACTTTTACTGATAATAAAATACTGAAAAGTTGCAAAGTCAGAAGAATTATCATTCTTTGAAATGACTTGGCTATTTCTTGAAAAGTTCAAGGCAACTTATAGATGCACATGTGAAATATACAGAAATATATATAATTTAATCAACAAACTAACATGAATCTCATTCCAATGTTTAGCTGGCACAAAGTATTTTGTTTACCAAAATTATTCGCAATTTCAATTTGATCAAGTTGTGATTTAATTATATTATTTTTGGCTTTATAATCTTTTGTATCTTTTAAAATTGACAGGTCAAGGCAGAAGCGCTTCTCTTCTGCATACCATTCCTGTGAGTTCCTTGCATCAGATTATTTCATAGAAGGTTTTTCTCCAAACCCGAGTGAAATTGATTTGACAATCTTAACTGCTTCTCTTTATTGATAATATATAAAATTAGAAAATAGTTGATGCCAGATCGAATGATTTGAGTTGCGAACTTGATATTCTTATATATTTATCCAGATTTTAAGTTTACTGGTTATTTCAGTCTATAGATATGATAACTTGTACATATATGGACCGGTCTCTCTGTTATAAGAGTCTATATGTAGAAGATGATTTTCTAGTCAACATCATACAAGAAAAAAACTAATGATACTTATTGTATACGATTAAATAAAGGTTTATAATTCAAACTACAAGATACATAAATGGGATAAAATGTCATAATTATTGGCTCAGTTTAGTGTTGTCACGATCGTAAACAACATTATACACAAAACATAATTGTTTAAATGGATGGTGATAACATAAAAATGCCAGGTTTCACACTATTAATGGTTTGCAGTGTGTAGATAAGATTTAGCAATGGCACCATCAGCTCCCTTTGGATAGAAACCACCAGGTGTGGCTTCATTGCCACTTCCATAGACAATTCTAAGAATTTCTTCAGGTGTCCTGTCGTAGGCAACCGAGTATTTGTCACCCGCAAGAGAATTTCCCTGGATCTTGCCCTCAGCACCCAGTTGTTTAGGGACCACAAGGCCTTCATCTTTCAACCCTGCTTTGCCAAGCTTGTTCCTTAGATCGGAGATGCGATTGGTAAACTCTGCAACTGTTATCCCATAAGGCATCACTTTCAGATTTGACTTCTCATATAAAAGCCCTCTGATTACAGCATCTTGGCCAGACTCCACGCCTAAAAGCCCCGCAACAAGCTGTACGCAACAGATAATTGGACAATTATTTGACAAGCAAAAGAAAAAAATATAGAATAAGTTGATTTAAATATCACTTATGAATTAAGAATGTTATTGATTTTTTCCCTCGTTATATATTAGGGGCTTACCCTTTTTGAAGTAGCACCTTGGAGTCTGGGACTTGCTCCCACATATCCAGTAAGTCCAACATAAGGAATTGCATATGATGTAATAAGGTAGTTGATGCTATTGGCATAGGGGTCAAAAGGAGGCTGTAAGTTCTTCCCAAATGCACTATTAATCACCTTGGCAAATGACCTTGCACTCAAATCCAATTGTGGCCTTGGAAATCCTTTGACAGTCGACTTAATTGCCCTTCATATTAAATAATAGAAGAAGTCAAGGGATGAGATAAGACTAAAACCAAATGAATTCAACACAAACAGTTAAAGAAAATTCAAGATTGGAAAATGCGGATTCGATACCTTAGGTGTCCAACTTCTTGCCATGCAAATTGCTCTATAATATCTCTTGTAATGGGATCAAGATTGGCCTTTTTGGCACCAATAGGAGCAGGGCCTCCCAAGGTCAACTGGGGAGCAACCTTGTCCAACCCATACCCTAATGAGCCATACAAGAAAAACTCAGCCTCCAAGTACTCCAGATTCAACGGGAACTCTAACAAATCCTTATCGCCTTTTGGCACATCGGAACCATATGGGCTTGAGTTGATCTTTAAGAAGAAGGATTGCAGAACAAGAACACATATAAATGGAGCAAAGAAGGTGACTGCCATTGTTTTTGCTTAGTGGTTGGTGTTGTATGAAGTGTTTTGTCACATTTATTTATAGGCTTACGTATACATATGTCTATGTACAAGATCTATTAGAAATGGAACATGGGGATTTGGGAATCGAATACTTAACTGTAATGCATATGAGACAAGTATATTACTTGCAGGGTAAATAATAAAAATAATTAGAACAACAAGAAATAAGAAATTTTGGATACGTAAGGTTCCTTTTGGAGTTAAAATTAATTATTACGATATTCTTTTTTTGTCTTCAAATGAATTATTTTAGTAAGTAAAGAAATAATGGTCATTTTGATTTGATTAGAAATATAAGATATAATAATAATTCGTCCATTTAGGTGTAAGTATGACTTTAGTGAAGGATAAAAAAAATTGATTTAGATGCAAAACTATTATTGATTAAAATGACAATAATACCAAATAGCTTGTATTTCACGTAAAGCGATTGGCTCATTTATTAGTAATAGTTTACAATAATAATAATAACGATCATGGTGATATAACGTGATAATAGCTGTAATAGTAATAATAATAATAGTACTAATAATAATATTTGGTTACTATAAATACTCCTTAATTACAATCATGAACAATTAGTTTAAAATTTATTATAATAATACTATTATTTTTTTTTTGAGGTGAAAGGTTTATTGTAACGATAATATTATAAGAATAGGTTTATTTAACAATAATATTATAAGAATAATAATAATGATCCAAACCCCCACATATGCTGTTCTTTTTCTTGTTATAAATTTTAGTTGTAGAATTCCCAAAATGGGTATTTTGATAGGACTCTTGTGTAGTGAAATTGCTGAAAAGAAATGAAATTATTCATTTGAAAATTTTTGCTTAAAAAATGCACAACTGTAAGATGCGCGGGCTCAGGTGCTAAACAAGATGGGTAATTGTATGCTTGACTTTAAGTGATAATGAAATACTCAAAAGTTATAACTCAGAAGAATTATCATTCTTGCAAATGACGTGATCATTTCTTGAAAAGTTCAAAATAACTTACAGATGCACGTAAGAAATGTAGAGAAATATAAATTATTTAATCAACAAACCAACAGGAATCTCATTCCCATGACTAGCAGGCACGAAGCACCTTGTTTACCAAAATTATTTGCAACTTCAATTTGATCTTGATATAATTTAATTATATTATTTTTGGTTTTATAATTTTTGTATCCTTTGAAATTGACAGGTCTAAGTAGAAGTGCTTTTTCTGCATGTCGTTACTATGAATTAATTGTATAAGATGATTCCATGAAAGGTTTTTCTCCCAACCTGAGTAAAATGATTTGACAATCTTGACTGTTTCTCTTTACTGATAATATTTCTAATAGTTGATGCAAGATCGAGTAATTTGAGTTGCGAACTTGATATTCTTATATATTTATCCAGATTTTAAGTTTACTGGTTATTTCAGTCTATAGATATGATAACTTGTAAATATATGGACCGGTCTCTCTGTTATAAGAGCTTATAATTAGAAGATGATTTTTTAGTCACTATCATACAAGAAAAGAACTAATGATGCTTATTGTATTAAATAAGAGTTTATAATTCAAAATTCAAGATACATAAATAGAACAAAATGTCATAATTTTTGGCTCAATTTAGTGTTGTCACGATCGTAAACAACATTATACACAAAACATAATTGCTTAACTGGATGGTGATAACATAAAACTACCAGGTTTCACACTATTAATGGTTTGCAGTGTGTAGATAAGATTTAGCAATGGCCCCATCAGCTCCCTTTGGATAGAAACCACCAGGTGTGGCTTCATTGCCACTTCCATAGACAATTCTAAGAATTTCTTCAGGTGTCCTGTCGTAGGCAACCGAGTATTTGTCACCAGCAAGAGAATTTCCCTGGATCTTGCCCTCAGCACCCAGTTGTTTAGGGACCACAAGGCCTTCATCTTTCAACCCTGCTTTGCCAAGCTTGTTCCTTAGATCGGAGATGCGATTGGTAAATTCTGCAACTGTTATCCCATAAGGCTTCACTTTCAGATTTGACTTCTCATATAAAAGCCCTCTTATTACAGCATCTTGACCAGACTCCACGCCTAAAAGCCCCGCAACAAGCTGTACGCAACAGATAATTGGATAATTATTTGACAAGCAAAAGAAAAAAATTATAGAATAAGTTGATTTAAATATCACTTATGAATTAGGAATGTTATTGATTTCTTCCCTCGTCATATATTAGGGGCTTACCCTTTTTGAAGTAGCACCTTGGAGTCTGGGACTTGCTCCCACATATCCAGTAAGTCCAACATAAGGAATTGCATAGGATGCAATAAGGTAGTTGATGCTATTGGCATAGGGGTCAAAAGGAGGCTGCAAGTTCTTCCCAAATGCACTATTAATCACCTTGGCAAATGACCCTGCACTCAAATCCAATTGTGGCCTTGGAAATCCTTTGACAGTCGATTTAATTGCCCTTTATATTAAATAATGGAAGAAGTCAAGGAATGAGATAAGACAAACCAAATGAATTCAACACAAATAGTTAAAAAAATTCAAGATTGGAAAATGCGGATACGATACCTTAAGTGTCCAACTTCTTGCCATGCAAATTGCTCTATAATATCTCTTGTAATGGGATCAAGATTGGCCTTTTTGGCACCAATAGGAGCAGGGCCTCCCAAAGTCAACTGGGGAGCAACCTTGTCCAACCCATACCCTAATGAGCCATACAAGAAAAACTCAGCCTCTAAGTACTCCAGATTCAATGGGAACTCTAACAAATCCTTATCGCCTTTTGGCACATCGGAACCATATGGGCTTGAGTTGATCTTTAAGAAGAAGGATTGCAGAACAAGAACACAGATCAATGGAGCAAAGAAGGTGACTGCCATTGTTTTTCCTTAGTGGTTGGTGATGTATGAAGTGTTTTGTCACATGTATTTATAGGCTTACATATACATATCTCTATGTACAATATCTATTAGAAATGGAACATGGGGATTTGGACAGGAATACTTAACTGTTATGTAAATGAGACAAGTATATTACTTACAAGGTAAATAATAAAAATAATTAAAACAATAATGGAAATTGAATATTTTGGATACGTAAGGTTCCTTCTGGAGTCAAAATTAATTACTAGGATGTTCTTTTTTTTTTTGGCTTGAAATATATTGTTTTGGCAAGTAAGTTAAAGAAATGATGATCATTTTGATTACAAATATAAGATATAACAATAATTCATCCATTCATGTGTAGGTATGACCCTAGCGAAGGGAGCCTTAGCCCATGATTCAAAGGAAGTAAAACAGAAGATCAACTTCGGGTATTGTACTTTTGTTGGAGGAAATCTTACGACTTGGCTTAGAAAAAACAGAATATGGTGGCTAGAAATAGTGTTGAAGCAGAGTTTAAGATGGTGGCACATTGTATATGTGAAGCTTTATGGATTAAATAGTTTCTTGAAGAACTTAAAAGCTACTAGTCCCTTATCCATGGATGTTTTTTGTGATAATAAAGTCACCATTGCAATAGCACATGATCTATTACTCCATGATAGAACTAAGTATCTTGAAGTTAACACATACTTTATTAAGGAGAAATTGGAAATTGGATTCGTTGTTTTGTCCTATATTTCTATGTTTGAACAAGTAGCAATACTCTCTAAAGGCTTACTGAAGAAGCAAGTTGATAAAATTGGTGAACAAACTTGCTATTAATGACGACTTTCAGGCAGCTTGAAGGAGAGTGTTGAGAATGCATGATTGTATATTTTATAATTACGGTGATATGATTTTCTTCCTAGAAATCAAGGTTTATTTTTGTATATTTATAACTATAAATTTATTTTCTTTTTTAGGTTGTATTGTGTCTCTAATAGGAAAAACTCTTTTATCGTACTTATAAATGAAAAATACAATCTTTTCATTAGCTTTTTCACAAAATAAATTAATTAATAATATATGCTACAAATAGTATTTACCTAATTAACAGATATAAATATATATTAGACCCCATTTGGTTGAACTTTCGGCTTTGATTTTTGTGCTTTAAAAGCATTTGTGCAACCAAAGGAGTACAACTCAAAATACTTTTATCATGCCAAATGCAAAGTAAAAATACGTTTTTAGCATGACCTACAAAACTATATAATTTTTGGTATTTAAAACTTTAGAAAATCATAATATCGAAATTGAGTCTGTTTCAATGATGTTTTTTTTTTGTTTGAATCCGACTAAGTTGACCATATATTTTAAGAAAAATAAAGTAAAAAATGGTAGTTCATAGCTGAAAATATTTTTCACCTCAAAAAATTAGGGTATTGAATTTGCAAGTATATTGGAATAATTTGTCTTTTGAATTTGCGTAAATTAGGGAATAAAGATGAAACTTAGTGGTGCATACTTAATGCGGCTAAGGAAATTAATTTTTTTTCAAAAAAACCTATGAAATCTAGCTCTAATTAAAATAGGGTTGATGTTTTTTGAGTAAAAAAAAAAGAAAAAGAAGAGAAAGAATCTATCGACTTAATAAGAAGAAAAACTTAAAAGAATACAAAAAGTGATAGTTAGCAATGGAAGAATTTCGAATAGCAAAGAACTCTTAACATTATATTTGAGAATTCTTCAATTCAATCATATTAAAAATCATAAATTGAAATTTGTCTAAGAAACATGAAAAATGCCACACTTTGTTTCTTTACTAGATCTACATTATAGTATTGAAAAAAAATTGTAACTTTAAATTCTTACATAAATGTTCAATAAAATTATACATAAAAACTCATAGTATTTATAAAATTTTTGATTGAGACTACATAAAATCAATTTGATGTGCAATCTGCAGAGATTCTTACTTCAAGTATGAATGCAGACTTGGCCAAGTGCATTTTGTTAGTCATCAACTTTTAATTGTGTACAGATTTGTAGCTCTTGTTGATTGATTGAGTCAACCATTAATAGTACCTGATTGCAAGTGCATTATGGGTTTAAGCGCATCAAACTTTACAGTTGCCCTCTTTATTTTTGTGTCGCGAATGATTGAATTGTGAACATGAGATTCTTAACTTTATTGGTTATCTCGAACTATTTATATGACAACTTGTACATTTATAAACGAGTAGGATTAAATAGTCAAAAAGACAAGATACGTAGAAGATATGAAACGACATAATTATCGACTCAAAAGAACAACATTAATCACACAAGATAGTTGCTTAAATTGACAGTGGTAACTTAAAACTGTCAGGTTTCCCACTTTTAGTAGTTTGCGGTAGATAAATAAGATTTCGCAATGGCACCGTTAGCTCCCTTTGGATAAAAACCACCAGGAATTGATTCATTTCCAGTTCCATAGTCAATTCTAAGAATTTCTTCAGGTGTCCTTTCATAGGAAACCGAGTATTTGTCTCCTGCATGTGTATTTCCCTCGATCTTGCCTTCGGCGCCCAGTTCTTTAGGAACCACAAGGCCTTCATCTTTCAACCCTGCTCTACCAAGCTTGTTCCTTAGATTAGATATGCGATCAGTGAACTCTGCAATTGTTCTCTCATAAGGTCTTACTGTCGTATTTAGCCTCTCGTATAATAATCCTCTGATTATAGCATCTTGACCGGATTCCACACCCAAAAGCCCCACAACAAGCTGAAACAACCCAAAATTAGATTAGTTTACAAACTTGAAAAGAAGATACAAAATAATATGATCTATATATCATTTTATGAATTAGAAATATTACGGTTTTCATTCTTTGTTATGTGCTAGGGACTTACTCTTTTGGAAGTAGCACCTTGGAGCCTAGGACTTGCTCCAACATATCCAGTAAGTCCAACATAAGGAATTATGTAGGTTGCAGTAAGGAAGTTGATGCTATTGGCATAAGGATCAAAAGGAGGCCGCAAGTTCTTCCCAAATGCACTATTAATCACCTTGGCAAATGTTGCTGCACTCAAATCCAACAGCGGCCTTGGAAATCCTTTGACCGTCGACTTAATTGCCCTACGCGAAAATGAAGTAAAAAATCTAATCCGAAGCAATTCAATACAAATAATTAAAAAAAACTGAAGATTGAACAATGCGTATGCAAAACCTCAAGTGTCCAACTTCTTGCCATGCAAATTGCTCCATGATATCTCTTATTAAGGGATCAAGATTGGCCTTTCTGGCACCAATAGGAGGAGGACCTCCCATGGTCAGCTCGGGAGCAACCTTGTCCAACCCATACCCTAATGAGCCATGGCAAAAAAACTCAGCCTCCAAGTACTCCAGATTCAACGGGAACTCTAGCAAATCCTTATCACCCTTTCGCACATCAGACCCATATGGGTGCGAGTTTATTTTTAAGAGGAAAGATTGCAGAACAAGAACACAGATCAATGAAGCAGAGAAGGTGAGTGCCATTATCTCTTTTTGGCTAGTGGTTGGTGGTGTGTGAAGGGTTTTGTCATATGTATTTATAGGCTTACGTAAACGTGTATAATATACAAAGATGCATTTGAAACGGAACTTGCATTTTTTGGGAATAGAATACTTGGCTGATTGTGGGACTGCCATGTGGGTATCTGTCTTATTGTGGTTATTTATCATCGGTGAATAAGGATTTAAGGAGGGAAGTTTGCCAGTTCGGCAGATTGTCGGCGTAAATAAATAACTGAGCGTTTATCTTTCCATATTTAGGTGACGGATTAAATGGTAAAAACAAATGAAGGTTGGAAATTTTGTTGAAACAAGAATAAGTGTAAATTTTGGATATGTGATTGGATTAAGAAAGTATATATATATATATATTACTTACAAAGTAAATAATTTTAATGGGAAATTTCGGATGTGAGTTGAAGAAACATTGATCAAATTTTGATTTAGTTTAGGAATATTAAATACAATAATAATAATAATAATAATTAATTCATTTATATATTAAATTATTATTGATCAAAGTGAAAATAATACGACAATGGCTTGTGTACATTGATAATAACATTACTACTTAAGAGAATAATAAGAACTATAATAACTTGTACGTATGTGCTACTAATGGTATATTTACCTAATTATTGTATGTATATTAGTACTACAATGAAATGGTTTATTTACCTAATAATTAGATGTATATTAGTACTACAATGAAGCGGTTTAAGAGGAAGAAAAACAAGAACTACATTAATGTGAGGACAAATTTGGAGGTAACTAAATTTTAGTATCAATATATATGAAGGAGCGGATGAAAAGTTTCATTTTATGAGAAAAAAGAAAGAATTTGTTGCAAGGACAAAATTGGGAGTTAATTACATTTGAGTATAAGTATATATTAGTACTATGAAGGTGGGTGTAAATGTTTTCTTTTTGCCTTGGCCTGATATAAGGCCATCAATGAGTCTTGGTTATGAAATTGTGGGGGGTTTTCTTGAATGATTCAAATTTTTTATTTAGGTATGACAAAATTATTTGCAACTTCAATTTGATCTAGATATGATTTAATTATATTATTCTTTTATTTTTATAATCTTTTATATATTTCGAAATTGACAGGTATAAACAGAAGTGCCTCTTCTGCATATCGTTACTGTGAGTTCGTTGCATCACATGATTCCATGAAAAGTGTTTCTCCCAACCTGAGTGAAATGATTTGATAATCTCGACTACTTCTCTTTACTGATCATATATGAAATTAGAAAATGGTTGATGCCAGATTAAGTGATTTGAATTGCGAACTTGAGATTCTTATATATTAATCCAGATTTTAAGTTTATTGATTATTTTAGATTATTTATGTGACAACTTGTACATTTATACAGTAGTCTCTTTGTGATAAGAGTCTATATTTAGAAGATGATTTTTTAGTCAACATCATACAAGAAAAAAACTAATGATACTTATTGTATACGATTAAATAAAGGTTTATAATTCAAACTACAAGATACATAAATGGGATAAAACGTCACAATTATTGGCTCAGTTTAGTGTTGTCATGATCGACAACAACATTATACACAAAACATAATTGTTTAAATGGATAGTGATAACATAAAACTGCCAAGTTTCACACTATTAATGGTTTGCAGTGTGTAGATAAGATTTAGCAATGGCACCATCAGCTCCCTTTGGATAGAAACCACCAGGTGTGGCTTCATTGCCACTTCCATAGACAATTCTAAGAATTTCTTCAGGTGTCCTATCATAGGCAACCGAGTATTTGTCACCAGCGAGAGAATTTCCCTGGATCTTGCCCTCAGCACCCAGTTGTTTAGGGACCACAAGGCCTTCATCTTTCAACCCTGCTTTGCCAAGCTTGTTCCTTAGATCAGAGATGCGATTAGTAAACTCTGCAACTGTTATCCCATAAGGCTTCACTTTCAGATTTGACTTCTCATATAAAAGCCCTCTGATTACAGCATCTTGGCCAGACTCCACGCCTAAAAGCCCCGCAACAAGCTGTACGCAACAGATAATTAGATAATTATTTGACAAGCAAAAGAAAAAATTATAGAATAAGTTGATTTAAATATCACTTATGAATTAGGAATGTTATTGATTTTTTCCCTCGTTATATATTAGGGGCTTACCCTTTTTGAAGTAGCACCTTGGAGTCTGGGACTTGCTCCCACATATCCAGTAAGTCCAACATAAGGAATTGCATAGGATGCAATAAGGTAGTTGATGCTATTGGCATAGGGGTCAAAAGGAGGCTGTAAGTTCTTCCCAAATGCACTATTAATCACATTGGCAAATGACCTTGCACTCAAATCCAATTGTGGCCTTGGAAATCCTTTGACAGTCGTCTTAATTGCCCTTCATATTAAATAATGAAACAAGTCAAGGGATGAGATAAGACTAAAACCAAATAAATTCAACACAAATAGTTAAAGAAAATTCAAGATTGGAAAATGCGGATTCGATACCTTAGGTGTCCAACTTCCTGCCATGCAAATTGCTCTATAATATCTCTTGTAATGGGATCAAGATTGGCCTTTTTGGCACCAATAGGAGCAGGGCCTCCCAAGGTCAACTGGGGAGCAACCTTGTCCAACCCATACCCTAATGAGCCATACAAGAAAAACTCAGCCTCCAAGTACTCCAGATTCAATGGGAACTCTAACAAATCCTTATCGTCTTTTGGCACATCGGAACCATATAGGCTTGAGCTGATCTTTAAGAAGAAGGATTGCAGAACAAGAACACATATCAATGGAGCAAAGAAGGTGACTGCCATTGTTTTTGCTTAGTGGTTGGTGTTGTATGAAGTGTTTTGTCACATGTATTTATAGGTTTACATATACATATGTCTATGTACAAGATCTATTAGAAATGGAACATGGGGATTTGGGAATCGAATAATTAACTGTAATGCATATGAGACAAGTATATTACTTGCAGGGTAAATAATAAAAATAATTAGAACAACAAGAAATAAGAAATTTTGGATACGTAAGGTTCTTTTTGGAGTTAAAATTAATTATTATGATATTCTTTTTTTGTCTTGAAATGAATTGTTTTAGTAAGTAGAGAAATGATGGTCATTTTGATTTGATTAAAATGACAATAATACAAAATAGCATGTATTTCACGTAAAACGATTGGCTCATTTATTAGTAATAGTTTACAATAATAGTAATAATAATAATAATAACGATCATGGTGATATAACGTGATAATAGCTGTAATAATAATAATACTAATAATAATATTTGGTTACTATAAATACTCTTTAATTACGATCATGAACAATTAGTTTAAAATTTATTATAATAATACTATTATTTTTTTTTGAGGTCAAAAGTTTATTGTAACAATAATATCATAAGAATAATAATAATGATCCAAACCCCCCCACATATGCTGGTAAATTCTTTTTCTTGTTTTAAATTTTAGTTGTAGAATTCCCAAAATGGGTATTTAGATAGGACTCTTGTGTAGTGAAGTTGCTTAAAAGAAATGAGATTATTCATTTGAAAATTTTTGCTTAAAAAATGTACAACTGTAAGATGCACGGGCTGTATGCTTGACTTTAAGTGATAATGAAATACTCAAAAGTTTTAACTTAGAAGAATTATCATTCTTGCAAATGACGCGATCATTTCTCGAAAAGTTCAAAATAACTTACAGATGCACGTAAGAAATATAGAGAAATATAAATTATTTAATCAACAAACCAACAGGAATCTCATTCCCATGTCTAGCAGGCTCGAAGCACCTTGTTTACCAAAATTATTTGCAATTTCAATTTGATCCAGATATAATTTAACTATATTATTTTTGGTTTTATAATCTTTTGAAATTGACAGGTCTAAGTAGAAGTTCCTCTTCTGCATGTCGTTACTGTGAGTTAATTGCATCAGATAATTCCATGAAAGGTTTTTCTCCCAACCTGAGTAAAATGATTTGACAATCTTGATTGCTTCTCTATACTGATAATATATAAAATTAGAAAATAGTTGATGCTAAATCGAGTGATTTGAGTTACGAACCTACGATTCTTATATATTTATTCAGATTTTAAGTTTACTGGTTATTTTAGTCTAGATATATGATAACTTGTACATCTATGGACCGTTCTCTCTGTGATAAGAGTCTAATTAGAAAATGATTTTTTAGTCAACATCATACAAGAAAAGAACTAATGATGCTTATTGTATATGATTAAATAAGGGTTTATAATTCAAAATTCAAGATGCATAAATGGAATAAAATGTCACAATTATTGGCTCAGTTTAGTGTTGTCACGATCGTAAACAACATTATACACAAAACATAATTGTTTAAATGGATGGTGATAACATAAAACAGCCAGGTTTCACACTATTAATGGTTTGCAGTGTGTAGATAAGATTTAGCAATGGCACCATCAGCTCCCTTTGGATAGAAACCACCAGGTGTGGCTTCATTGCCACTTCCATAGACAATTCTAAGAATTTCTTCAGGTGTTCTATCGTAGGCAACCGAGTATTTGTCACCAGCAAGAGAATTTCCCTGGATCTTGCCCTCAGCACCTAGTTGTTTAGGGACCACAAGGCCTTCATCTTTCAACCCTGTTTTGCCAAGCTTGTTCCTTAGATCAGAGATGCGATTGGTAAACTCTGCAACTGTTATCCCATAAGGCATCACTTTCAGATTTGACTTCTCATATAAAAGCCCTCTGATTACAGCATCTTGGCCAGACTCCACGCCTAAAAGCCCCGCAACAAGCTGTATGCAACAGATAATTGGATAATTATTTGACAAGTAAAAGAAAAAAATTATAGAATAAGTTGATTTAAATATCATTTATGAATTAAGAATGTTATTGATTTCTTTCCTCGTTATATATTAGGAGCTTACCCTTTTTGAAGTAGCACCTTGGAGTCTGGGACTTGCTCCCACATATCCAGTAAGTCCCACATAAGGAATTGCATAGGATGCAATAAGGTAGTTGATGCTATTGGCATAGGGGTCAAAAGGAGGCTGTAAGTTCTTCCCAAATGCACTATTAATCACCTTGGCAAATGACCCTGCACTCAAATCCAATTGTGGCCTTGGAAATCCTTTGACAGTCGATTTAATTGCCCTTTATATTAAATAATGGAAGAAGTCAAGGAATGAGATAAGACAAACCAAATGAATTCAACACAAATAATTAAACAAAATTCAAGAGTGAAAAATGCAGATACGATACCTTAAGTGTCCAACTTCTTGCCATGCAAATTGCTCTATAATATCTCTTGTAATGGGATCAAGATTGGCCTTTTTGGCACCAATAGGAGCAGGGCCTCCCAAAGTCAACTGGGGAGCAACCTTGTCCAACCCATACCCTAATGAGCCATACAAGAAAAACTCAGCCTCTAAGTACTCCAGATTCAATGGAAACTCTAACAAATCCTTATCACCTTTTGGCACATCGGAACCATATGGGCTCGAGTTGATCTTTAAGAAGAAGGATTGCAGAACAAGAACACAGATCAATGTAGCAAAGAAGGTGACTGCCATTGTTTTTTCTTAGTGGTTGGTGATGTATGAAGTGTTTTGTCACATGTATTTATAGGCTTACATATACATATCTCTATTTACAATATCTATTAGAAATGGAACATGAGGATTTGGACTTGAATACTTAATTGTTATGTAAATGAGACAAGTATATTACTTACAAGGTAAATAATAAAAATAATTAAAAAAATAATGGAAATTGAATATTTTTTACACGTAAGGTTCCTTCTGGAGTCAAAATTAATTATTAGGGTGTTCTTTTTCTTTTGGCTTGAAATATATTGTTTTGGCAAGTAAATTAAAGAAATGATGATCATTTTGATTTGATTACAAATTTAAGATATGACAATAATTCATCCATTCATGTGTAGGTATGACCCTAGCGAAGGGAGCCTTTGCCCATGATTCAAAGGAAGTAAAACAGAAGATCAACTTCGGGTATTGTACTTTTGTTAGAGGAAATCTTACAACTTGGCTTAGAAAAAACTGAATATGGTGGCTAGAAATAGTGTTGAAGCAGAGTTTACGATGGTGGCACATTGTATATGTGAAGCTTTATGGATTAAATAGTTTCTTGAAGAACTTAAAAGCTACTAGTCCCTTATCCATGGAAGTTTTTTGTGATAATAAAGTCACCATTGCAATAGCACATGATCTAATACTCCATGATAGAACTAAGTATCTTGAAGTTAACACATACTTTATTAAGGAGAAATTGGAAATTGGGTTCGTTGTTATGTCCTATATTTCTATGTTTGAACAAGTAGCAGTACTCTCTAAAGGCTTACTGAAGAAGCAATTTGATAAAATTGGTGAACAAGCTGGCTATTAATGACGACTTTCAGGCAGCTTGAAGGAGAGTGTTGAGAATCCATGACCGTATATTTTATAATTACGGGGATATGATTTTCTTCCTAGAAATCAAGGTTTATTTTTGTATATTTATAACTGTAAATTTATTTTCCTTTTTAGGTTGTATTGTGTCTCTAAAAGGAAAAACTCTTTTATCTTACTTATCAATGAAAAATACAATCTTTTCATGACCTATTTAACAAAATAAATTAATTAATAATATATGCTACAAATAGTATTTACCTAATTAACATATATAAATATATATTAGACCCCATTTGGTTGAACTTTCGGCTTTGATTTTTGTGCTTTAAAAGCATTTGTGCAACCAAAGGAGTACAACTCAAAATACTTTTGGCATGCCAAATGCAAAGTAAAAATACGCTTTTAACATGACCTACAAAACCATATAATTTTTGGTATTTAAAACTTTAGATAATCATAACATCGAAATTGAGTCTGTTTCAATGAATTTTTTTTTTGTTTGAATCCGACTAAGTTGATTATATATTTTAAGAAAAATAAACTAAAAAATTGCAGTTAATAGCTCAAAATATTTTTCACCTCAAAAAATTAGGGTATTGAATTTGCAAGTATATTGGAATAATTTGTCTTTTGAATTTGCGTAAATTAGGGAATAAATATGAAACTTAGTGGTGCATACTTAATGCGGTTAGGGAAATTAATTTAAAAAAAAAAAACCTATGAAATCTAGCTCTAATTAAAATAGGGTTGATGTTTTTTGGGTAAAAAAAAGAGAAAAAGAAGAGAAAGAATCTACCGACTTAATAAGAAGAAAAACTTAAAAGAATACAAAAGGCTATGGTTAGCAATGGAAGAATTTCGAATAGCAAAGGACTCTTAACATTATATTTGAGAATTCTTCAATTCAATCGTATTAAAAATCATAAATTGAAATTTGTCTAAGAAACATGAAAAATGCCGCACTTTTTTTTTTTACTAGATCTACATTATAGTATTGAAAAAAAATTGTAACTTTAAATTCTTACAGAAATGTTCAATAAAATTATGCATAAAAACTCATGGTATATATAAAATTTTTTATTGAGACTACATAAAATCAATTTGATGTGCAATCTGCCAAGATCTTTACTTCATATATGAATGCAAACGTGGCCAAAAGCCTTTTGTTAGTCATCAACTTTTAGCTGTGTACAGATTTGTAGCCCTTGTTGATTGACTGAGTCAACAATTAAAAGTACCTGATTGCAAGTGCATTATGGTTTTAAGCGCATCAAACTTTACGGTTGCCCTTTTTATTTTTGTGTCGCAAATGGTTGAATTGTGAATATGAAATTTTTATATGTTTAATGCAGATTCTTAACTTTATTGGTTATCTCGAATTATTTATATGACAACTTGTACATTTATAAACGAGTAGGATTAAATAGTCAAAAAGACAAGATACGTAGAAGATATGAAATGACATAATTATCGACTCAAAAGAACAACATTAATCACACAAGATAGTTGCTTAAATTGACAGTGGTAACTTAAAACTGTCAGGTTTCCCACTTTTAGTAGTTTGCGGTAGATAAATAAGATTTCGCAATGGCACCGTTAGCTCCCTTTGGATAAAAACCACCAGGAATTGATTCATTTCCAGTTCCATAGACAATTTTAAGAATTTCTTCAGGTGTCCTTTCATAGGAAACCGAGTATTTGTCTCCTGCAAGTGTATTTCCCTCGATCTTGCCTTCGGCACCCAGTTCTTTAGGAACCACAAGGCCTTCATCTTTCAACCCTGCTCCACCAAGCTTGTTCCTTAGATTAGATATGCGATCAGTGAACTCTGCAATTGTTATCTCATAAGGTCTTACTGTCGTATTTAGCCTCTCGTATAATAACCCTCTGATTATAGCATCTTGACCGGATTCCACACCCAAAAGTCCCGCAACAAGCTGAAAAAACCCAAAATTGGATTAGTTTACAAACTTGAAAAGAAAATACAAAATAATTTGAACTATATATCATTTTATGAATTAGAAATATTACGGTTTTCATTCTTTGTTATGTGCTAGGGACTTACTCTTTTGGAAGTAGCACCTTGGAGCCTAGGACTTGCTCCAACATATCCAGTAAGTCCAACATAAGGAATTATGTAGGTTGCAGTAAGGAAGTTGATGCTATTGGCATAAGGATCAAAAGGAGGCCGCAAGTTCTTCCCAAATGCACTATTAATCACCTTGGCAAATGTTGCTGCACTCAAATCCAACAGCGGCCTTGGAAATCCTTTGACCGTCGACTTAATTGCCCTACGCGAAAATGAAGTAAAAAATCTAATCCGAAGCAATTCAATACAAATAATTAAAGAAAACTGAAGATTGAACAATGCGTATGCAAAACCTCAAGTGTCCAACTTCTTGCCATGCAAATTGCTCCACAATATCTCTTATTAAGGGATCAAGATTGGCCTTTCTGGCACCAATAGGAGGAGGGCCTCCCATGGTCAGCTCGGGAGCAACCTTGTCCAACCCATATCCTAATGAGCCATGGCAAAAAAACTCAGCCTCCAAGTACTCCAGATTCAACGGGAACTCTAGCAAATCCTTATCACCCTTTCGCACATCAGACCCATATGGGTGCGAGTTTATTTTTAAGAGGAAAGATTGCAGAACAAGAACACAGATCAATGAAGCAGAGAAGGTGAGTGCCATTATCTCTTTTTGGCTAGTGGTTGGTGGTGTGTGAAGGGTTTTGTCATATGTATTTATAGGCTTACGTAAACGTGTATAATATACAAAGATGCATTTGAAACGGAACTTGCATTTTTTGGGAATAGAATACTTGGCTGATTGTGGGACTGCCATGTGGGTATCTATCTTATTGTGGTTATTTATCATCGGTGAATAAGGATTTAAGGAGGGAAGTTTGCCAGTTCGGCAGATTGTCGGCGTAAATAAATAACTGAGCGTTTGTCTTTCCATATTTAGGTGACGGATTAAATGGTAAAAACAAATGAAGGTTGGAAATTTTGTTGAAACAAGAATAAGTGTAAATTTTGGATATGTGATTGGATTAAGAAAGTATATATATACATATATATATTACTTCCAAAGCAAATAATTTTAATGGGAACATTAGTAAAAATGGGAAAGTTTGGATGTGAGATAAGAATAAGTTTCCTTTTGTTTTTAAACTTAAATTAGTAAGATCTTTTTTTTTTTTGGGGGAGTGGGTGGGGGGAGAGGGCTTGAAATGAATTGTTTTAGGTAGTAAGTTGAAGAAACATTGATCAAATTTTGATTTAGATTAGAAAATATTAAATATAATAATAATAATTAATTCAGTTATATATTAAATTATTATTGATCAAAGTGAAAACAATACCCATTCATCGATTGATAATAACATTACTACTTATAAAAATAATAAGAACTATAATAACTTATATATTTACCTAATTATTGTACGTACATTAGTACTACAATGAAGCGGTTTAAGAGGAAGAAAAACAAGAACTAAATTAATGTCAGGACAAATTTGGAGGTAACTAAATTTTAGTATCAATATATATGAAGGAGCAGTATGAAAAGTTACATTTTATGAGAAAAAAGAAAAAAATTGTTGCAAGGACAAAATTGGGAGTTAATTACATTTGAGTATAAGTATATATTAGTACTATGAAGGTGGGAGTAAATATTTTCTTTTTGCCTTGGCGAGATATAAGGCCATCAATGAGTCTTGATTATGAAATTATGGGGGTTTCCTTGAATGATTCTAATTTTTTATTTACGTATGATAAAATTATTTGCAACTTTAATTTGATCCAGATATGATTTAATTATTTTATTTCTTATTCTATAATCTTTTATATCATTTGAAATTGACAGGTCTAAGCAGAAGTGCTTCTTCTGCATGTTGTTACTGTGAATTTATTGCATCAAATGATTCCATGAAAGGTTTTCATCCCAACTTGAGTGAAATGATTTGATAATCTTGACTGCTTTTCTTTAAAGATAATATATGAAATTAGAAAATGGTTAATGCTAGATCAAGTGATTTGAGCTGCGAACCTGAGATTCTTATGTGTTCATACCGATTTTTAAGTTTATTAGTTATTTTAGGTTATTTATGTGACAACTTTTACATTTATACACTAGTCTCTTTATGATAAGAGTTTATATTTAGAAGATGATTTTTTAGTCAACATCATACAAGAAAAAAACTAATGACACTTATTGTATACGATTAAATAAAGGTTTATAATTCAAACTACAAGATACATAAATGGGACAAAACGTCACAATTATTGGCTCAGTTTAGTGTTGTCACGATCGTAAACAACATTATACACAAAACATAATTGTTTAAATGGATGGTGATAACATAAAACTGCCAAGTTTCACACTATTAATGGTTTGCAGTGTGTAGATAAGATTTAGCAATAGCCCCATCAGCTCCCTTTGGATAGAAACCACCAGGTGTGGCTTCGTTGCCACTTCCATAGACAATTCTAAGAATTTCTTCAGGTGTCCTGTCGTAGGCAACCGAGTATTTGTCACCAGCAAGAGAATTTCCCTGGATCTTGCCCTCAGCACCCAGTTGTTTAGGGACCACAAGGCCTTCATCTTTCAGCCCTGCTTTGCCAAGCTTGTTCCTTAGATCAGAGATGCGATTGGTAAACTCTGCAACTGTTATC
>NW_019014683.1:19829-44153 GCF_000150535.2 Carica papaya | reverse complement strand
TAATAGACACATAAGGATCTATCTATCAGATAATCAACCAATTAAATGGATGCAGGATCCAAACAGTTGCAACCAAAATTGAAAAAACAGCACAAGTAACTAAATCAACCTTTAGATGAAAACTTTAGTAAAGTCATTAGCATATATGTGAATGACAAAAATAAAACAGTTCTAAATGCAGATTATTAAAATACAGATTTGAAGTGGTTCATCTAGCACCACATTATTGTTGGCGATATTGTTAGGGTAAATCAGGAAGCAGCATTACATGGAATCAATAACTCCACAGTATGTTGTCTTTTGTTGAATATGATCAGCGTAGCCATCAACCAATTCTCTTTGGGCAGAACCAAGGGTCACCCAACATGTTGGGAAATGTCTGATTTAAACTGTAACTATTGTCCAAAGGGCAACCGACAACCACTAATCCCCACCAAGATGTAAGCAGAAGCACTCTTTCCCCACATTGGTTAGAAGCATGGACTACTAACCACACTCGCATCCCAAATCCATGACTAGCTAGTGGGAAGAATGGAGCAGTACCACTTGGACTACCACCTCAGTGGGATGCATAAATTTTTGGGAAGCAACTGACACCCAGATAACTTAGTAGATGAATGTGTTATCATTCACTTTGAAGACATGTATGCAATGTTCCATAACCTATAACAGAATATATTACCAATGCCAACTGCATTGTCTAGTGCAATCCTAATTGTGTTGTCCAATTAATGCCAACTGAATTCACTCTGTGCTCCTCGAACACCTCATATCCCTTGCATCTTTCAGAAATATTATTTGCATCTAATGTTCTTAAATAACATATGAACACAGCAAAATGCCTCTTAGATGACCATACAATATATGATCCACAAGGGGAAAAAAGCATGAATAGGACTTTTACATGTATCATACTAGCCCATCATGCAAATATATTTCATGCAACTAATAGGTTAACCAAGTTCACAATATGCGATTGTTCAAAGAATTGTTCCACAGACTAACTTTGACCCTTATGTCAGTGAGTATTAAAGATCAAAATGAAGTCATAGGATGAGTACAACTTACCAAGACAATCAGAAATTTAGACACCCCAACCATAGCCGTTACTGAAAGAATACTGCACCATATAATTGAGAAAAAGGATGTTGTCCCCATGCGCAGGAAAGAATCAATACCCCTAAGTGTACAGTCCAACCAAACCAGTGACAACAGAAGCATTATGTTCCCAACATGCACCAGCAATTTCCTAACAATAGGATATGCTTGCTTAATCTTCATTCTCACATGATCACAAGCTTTATGTGTTCTCCCTTTTAGATTAAATATATAAGGTTTCTGCCTCTCCATGACTTCAGTCATTGCCTTCAAGAGAAAAACATAATAATCTCTCAAGTACCTGACCACCACATTATCTGAGAACTCTATGTTCTCCATCAGACTACTAATGTGCAATCCATTCAGCACGTTCAAAACCCTTTTTGCACGTTTCGGACCAAGATTACCGCTGGATGATGTTCTCTTTTCTTCTGTAACACCAGTTTGCAAGGGAGATATGTTCTCAATGAAATCCCCAGAAAGACTCCCAAAAGAAGTGGACTTTTCAGAGCCATCTGTTGCATTCTTCTCAATCTCCATAGGTTTCCCACACTTTTCTTTACTTTTATACTCATCGTCAGCATGATGACTTTTGCTTGCAGTCTCTATAAACGACTCACTAGCTTGATTGCCATTTCGTACCTCCTCCCCATGAAAAACCTTTACCTCACTTGCTTTTCCCTGCCCTTTCATGACTGGCATGAAATCTGAGCCCTTCTTTTTGTGGTTTGATATATGATGATCCTGCCCATGCTTCTGATTATTACCTCTGCGAGCCATGGGATATATATCGCACTATTTCAGAGAGGAACTTAAATCAGTCCATTCCTAATGATCAAGGAACCCATAAGACTCTTCCAGAAAAGAAATTACCTGTCACTAAAACTTTTGGTAGTCAGTCCACATGTTTGTTTCTTCCCTAAAAGAAAAAAGCAAGGTAAGAATTTTCTCATATTTTGAAGGATCAATGGCATTACAAACAGATAGATCATTTCATGAGCTTCATCTCCACAAAATTCAAAAGAAGTCTAACCAAAAATCACCATGATGCAAGCAGGCTCCTTGATAGCAAAAACATCAATCATCTTTTCTATACAAGGTTGCCAAAGAATGTTTCTTGATTTAAGAATTGATCCAAATAGGGGCACAATGACAACAGAATACAAATGGAAAAAGAACGAGCACACGCCAATTAAGCCAACCTAAGAGTGCAAAAACTACCTACAGCCAGATAGATGAAGTCACTTGACACAAGACGGTGCATGCGTCATGTCATTAACAGAGAAATCACCAACAAAGTGGTCGATTTGTAAAGAACAAAAATCTAGTATGATACCTGAAGGAAATATAAATATGTAGGTACACACAGGTGGAGTAAGTCATGCACACACTGCAAGGAAAACATATCTTGAAATGCAAATGCAGAGCCAACCTCAGTAGTATCTCCTTCGATGTATCTTAAACAGCTTTAGTGGCCTGACCAACCCAAAACCTACTTTTCTTTGTACTACGGTTATAAGAGAGAAAAATTTTCAAACTCAAATAGATTATTCTCGTAGATGGAATACTTGACATGTCAAAGTCAATTACCCTCTGAAGCCCTAGGTCCAAGGAACCAAAAGTCACAATCATACCTGATGCAAAAAGAGATGATGATCCCATATGACAAAAAGGTTCCAATAAAAATAAAAATGTTAAAAAGGGTTCTTACTTTTAGGTTCTTTTTTATGATAATATCTTACATTTAGAATTCCTCCTTCAATACTATGACCACCAAAAAACTAAGTAATGACTAAAAGAGATGGAAGGAATAAGCCAACAGACACAACCTACACGACTATCTATCTATCTATTTCCCTAACGAAAAGAATGTATGTCCATCTATATTCCCATCTGTACATGAAATGTTTCATAATAATGCCATTTTAGCAAGGCAAAATAAGCAGAAGCCTTCAACTCTGCATCAAAAGGTAATTTGAACAGATGTACTTTGATTGAAAGGTAACAAAGTTGATACGAAATGTGCTTTTTGTGTATAGATACATAGCTTAGAATCAGGCATTACAGACTTAATACATTATCTAAAACTATAAAAGCAAACCTAAATCCCACCGTAACACTAGAGGCTGGAAACATTGATGATAATGATGGCTGTTTGCCCTGACCAAGAAGAATGTTCTCATGCCCATATCCCTCTCTCGACTCACACAACTTGATTTGACCTATCAACACTTCCTTTTAAGTTTTCAGTGTTCTTATAAAAATCATACCAACATTAACGATGTTTATATAGTAGATACAAGGGTATCTATCTACTTATATAGATAGTATTGTTTAAACATTCTTCATAATTCCTTTTTCTACGACTACATATTCATCCAACTTCCTGGTTTGACCTATCAACACTTCTTTTTAAGTTTGGAGTGTTCTTACCAAAATCATACCAACATTTACGATGTTTATATAAATACAAGGATATCTATCTACTTACACAGATGGTATTGTTTTAGCCTTCATAATTCCTTTTGGGGTTTAAATTCCATAAATCAAATGCAAATTCTTACAGCAGGGCACCCGAACAAAAACAAATAACTTTAAATAAATTGTATTGCCTAATACCTAGTATGACAAAACATGAATACCAAAGATGGCAATTTACATACAAAAGCAGAACAACTGCAATGATCCGCACATGCTTCAAGTGATGATTAACTTTCTCTTTATTACAGCAAAATTCTCAATAATAGTGTAGAAAACAATCAATCGGTATCTGAGTATAAGCATGGCCGCAAACAGAAAATCGCACAACTGAGAATTTACAGTAAACAAACCATCAACTCCCGGCACCCGCAAATCTCATAAACGTCAAGAACGACCCAGTAGAAGAACAGCGTTGGAGTGATAAAATATTTGAAACACAAATCAGAAACAACTCAGAATTAAGTAAAACGAAAATCTTAAACTATACGCAGATGGGCAAGTCCGATACAGAACACGAAAAAGCATTCAACGCAACAGTGAAGACAAGCACCCAGAAGCAGTAGCAACTACCAGAGACTCAGAAGAAGGAAATAACGAGGGGAAAAAAAACCCAAAAACGAGTGACAAAAAAGCCCTAAACCAATGAATAAATGAGAATCGAAACAGAACAAGACAGGCCCTAAAGCGTGGTATTTTTCTTGTTAAATCTAATAAACCATCGGCTATCTTCAACCGAATCGAAATTGCTAAACAAAGAGAGAACGTCAATACAGAATAATTATATATACATATATATATATATATATATATCTCGATGAATTTGACTGAGCAAAAAGTAGCAGAGATACTCACAAGAAGCTCTAGAGCGATATAGAGAGAGAGAGAGAGACAGACGGACAGACAGACAGAGTGTTGGTCTCCCCCGAGAATCGAATTTTAAGGGATCGTCTGGCACAGTTGGGTTCCTTTTTTCCCTTTTCCTTGTTGTCTAGTCAATGGCGAGGAATCCTTGGGCTGAGGGTGATGCGAGTTATCGTCTGAACCAGGAGGTTGGTGGAGAAGCAGCTGTTTGGTTCGCAATCCTCTAGCATTTACTTCCAAGGGTTTTTTTTTTCACCTTCTTTTACGCCAATTTTAATTTCTTTAATAACAATTTGGCATTTCTTCAATTTTTTTTTTGATAAATTCTTTAAATTATATATATATATATATATATTGTTAAATATCTCACTATTATATACATATACGTCTATATATAAATAACAAAAAAAACAAATTTAATGACAAAAATTTTCAGTTTTCTGAAGAAAAAAATAAAAGAAGTTGACATAAGAATAAGAAAATTATTATACAAAATTCATAATTATTTAAAAATTATTAAAACATATAATTATCATTTAATTTAATTTATAGATAAAATTATACCCGGTTAATAATATCGAAGTAGTAATAACATTTTTTCTATTATTATATAGTTCGAATCGTACATTTAAAAATTTACTTTTATAATATTTGATAAAAATAAAAATAAAAAATATATTATTAAAAAAATAAATAATACGTATTTTAACTCAAATTGATATATGATGTAGCACCCGGAAAGGAGGAGAAAAAAAAAAAAAAAAAAAAAAAAAAAAAAAGAAAGGGCGGCCACGTCAGCAGCCACGTCAGCAGGCCCGGTCAGCAGTCCCGGCCAACCAGGGCCTGCCACGTGGCAAGACCGCGTCACTCCAAAAGGAGCCACGTTGGCGATCCGCGTGGGTGCGATCCGACGGCCCAGATCAATCACGCGATCGGACGGCCCAGATTCAATCGCACGGACGGCCCAGATTCAATCAAAAACGAACGGCCCAGATTAAAACAAAATGAACGGCTGTGATCAAAAGGCAAGGGGTTATAAATAGAACCTCCACACCAGACCACAAACCCTAGCCGCCAGCCGCTCGCCGGAGAAGACGAACCAGAGGCCGACCGCCGCCACCCGCCGCCACTCGCCGCCGCACCGGGGAAATTTCCGACCGCCGATCGAGGTAAATTTCATACCCCCGACTCGTTTTTCCCCACTGATTCCTCCTATGGCCAAATCGAAGCCGAAATCCCGGCCAAACGGCCGGAATACGCGGCCGAAGCCCAGCGGCACCGCCGCGCCCCCTCTCGGTTTTTGCCTCCGACGAGGCCCTTCCCGGCCTCCGTTCGATGCAATTTTTATATCACCGTGATCACCATTCTTTTCTCTACAGGTTGACCGAAGCCAAATCACCAAAACACGAACTTCGCCGGAGAGTCGCCGTACCCGAGAGCGCCGCCGCCGGTAAGCTCCGTTTTTCCGTGATTTTTTGGCCCCCCGAGGGCCCTAGGGTTGTTTTCTGACAAGGACCAATGCGAGTGTGGCCGAATTTCGGCCAAAAACGGCCGAAAACAGTCAACCCGAGCGACTCGCCGCCGCCAGCGGCGCGCGTCGCCGAGCACGGCGGAGCCGCCGTGCCGGGAGTTGCGATTTGGGCCGAAAGAGGCCCTGGGCTAATTTGGATTTTTTTTGGAACCCGTGCAGGTACTGTTAGCGTGTTTCAGTTCCCCGGGAAAAATTCAGGGGAAAATTAGGGACAGCCTGCAGGCGCACTGTGAATCGTATTCGGATCCCGAAAACAAGTAAGGACCCCTCACCCTATTTCCTATCACGGTATTAAAGTTCAAAATGATAAAACGGTATTTCTTGAATTAACGCATGTGTGAAATTGCTTACGGTTGCTAATGGAGCCCGAGTCTAGTGTGATTGATGATTTACTGTTATTTGGCCTGTTTACAGCTTTAAATGCAAAATGAGGTTTGATGTGTTCATTTTACAGATTTGTGTGCATGCACTACGTTTTTATTAATTATGGGTTGAATGACTGAAAAACTGATACTGTATGTTGTCTGTTTGGTATGAATTACGATTTGCTTGTTTAAATGTGAATTGATGATGCTGATTGAGGAAAAGGAAAAATGAAAGATTGTGTAAACTGATAATTGTATTATGGGGGTCAGCCTGACTAGATATCCTGGGAGATGGTGGACGGACCGGGTCCGTAGGGAACCCTACCGGGATTGTGGTCTCACATGCCGGACGGGGTATGGAGATCTTATGGTTTTGGCGCCCATACCGGACGGGGTATGGGGACGGCCCGTTTCACCCTCATACCGGACGGGGTATTGAGGTTTATGGTTTTGGCGCCCATACCGGACGGGGTATGGGGACGGCCCGTTTCACCCTCATACCGGACGGGGTATTGAGGTTCATGGTTTTGGCGCCCATACCGGACGGGGTATGGGGACGGCCCTGGAAACTGATTATGAATGTTAAAGGTTAACGGGTAGCGGAACCCCTATGGACCCCCACGGATACTAGTAGGCTGGTAAATGAGGAAAAGATATGTTGTACAATGATTGAATTACAAGAGGCGTGATAAGTGTTATGTTTTACAGCTTAGATTATTCAATGATTATGATAATGTTATTGTTTTTCTCATATTGTTTTTCATAAATTCCACCAAGGTAAGTGGATGGTAAAAGTTTTATTATTGATAAAAGGTTTTGTTGTTAATAAACGAGTTTATTGTAAATTATGCTCCATTGGTCTTTTTGTGGTTTTCTACCCACCTTTATCTCCGTGACGGTGAGATATCGTGATGTTCTTACTGGGGTAGTGTAGCTCACTCCTTAATTAACCATTTCAGATCAGGAAGACATGGTTCCCGAGCCCGTTCCGCAGGAGGACGACGAAGGGGATGCCTAGAGACTCTGTAGTCATACGCATAGTTTATTTTCGAGTTTTCTTTCTTAGTTAGTTTAACCTTTTATATTTTAAGTACGTTTGTTTGGTTTTTCGTGTAAGGGATGTTAAATGAAATTTTGATCTCGCTTCCGCATTTGATATATTTAAATACTAATTTCATTTTAATATTTTCCGGGGCCGTTACATATGAGATATACAAAAATTAGAATATCAATATAAAAATTTTATATCTTACCGTACTCAAGTAATTTATGTGTATTAAACTCGAACATATTCTTAATAAATAAAAAATAAAAAAGATAAAACATTATTTATATTCATCGTACTAATATTCATAATCTCGATCGGTCGTTAAAAATTTTTATAATTAAACTATATCTTAATACATATCATATTATTGATTCTCGTTTGATTGAAAATTAATAATGATTTTTTGTTTTCCTATTGTATTCAAACATAGTAATATAATCACATTAAAATTATTTTTTTACTAACTAAGTTGGATATTATTAATTGCTTATATAATTACTATCAATCATTAATTACACTAATTAAAACCAGATTGGACATAGTATCTCTAACCCAATATGTAGAGGTATTTCACTTTTGGGCACCCAAAAAGAGACCATCTCGAAGGTGGAAGAAAAAGGGTGTGTACTCAATCAAAACATAGTATAAAGTATGTATACATATTATATATATGTATGTATATATGTACATATGCATTATGATATTATACTCGTGGTGCGTTCATAATGTATTTATACATAAGATATTATTTATCAATAATTGCCACTTGCCATTATTGTTTTAGTGATTTGGATTACATTTCAATTTTTTCTCCTCACTATCTTAAATTAGAGTAACATAATATAAAGTATAATATGATGTTTCGTAACATTCCGATCGTAGCGTGATCTTACGATAAGACTATCCCACAACTAGATGTATTTTTCAATTCGAAATTAGATCTTACTACGTTAGAGATTAATTATTTTAAATTTTTTAAATTTGTAAAAAGTAGACGGAAGTAAAATCGAATAAGATAAAACGTTGTACGGTAGTTTAGATTAACTTAACGTAATATAAAAAATAAAATGTAAATGTATATATCCTGTATAAGATTACGAAACTGAAAATACGGTGAATTAAGATAAGATTAAGCCTTGGCTGTTTACTCGATATGGGCTTTAAGGGCATAACAATTTAGCTTTTTTTTCCTTAGACCCCGGAAGTTAAATGTCAGAGAAAGCTTATAATATTGGATGGAGAGATAATGAAGAGTTGAGGTGAATCAAGCTTTCTAGAAACATACTGTGGAAGAGATCAAACAAGCTTAATTTGGGTTGTACTAATAAATATAAGATATATATATATATATATATATATAGAATGGTCACGGATGTGTGGGAAGCTGTTCTCCGGTCAAGAATGAATGAAAGAGTGCCAAAGCCTCACTTGGCCTGTTAAGGGGGACCAAGTGACCTGCCCCTCTCACCGTCACCAAACTTAACCCTTCGTACTCCACCATCCTCCCTGCGACCTGCATTTCAATATCTCTGAGTGTCATCTTCAAAAGTACTTCATCGTTGAAACTAAACATTATACATCACTCAATCGCTACTGATTATAATACACTTATAAAATAATAAATTTGCAGTTCTTATAAAATTCAAACTTACAATCTTCAAATCTAACGGTAAAAATTTAACCACTATATTACCGTATTGGTAACTGTTGGTGTAACTTGTTATTACCTAAACTGATAAGCATTGTATGCGGACGTTGAAATTAGAAAGTGACAAATTAAAGAGGATGAGGAAGGAACCTGATGGCGATGAAACCAAGAGCCCCAAGAAGATTTGAGAGGAAGACCGAGAGCTTCAACACAATATCGAGACCCAATGACTGGTACTCTACCGTCAGTGTCCCCACTGTCAAAAACACACAAACCAATATTAATTGTCAATCAAACAAGAACAAGCCAGCCAACCAGCCAGCACAACGTCACGGGTGTTCAATCATATTGCCACTACTGACTGACAAGTCAACCCACGATTTTGTCTTTTTTACACCATTGATTCCAAAGTTAGCAGGCTGAGCTCACCACGGGTTCAAAAAAGTTTGGAGAGATCTGGAAAAGCAAAATTCAAAAAAGATACCTACCTGTAAATCCATATCTTCAAACCACTCTTGATGAGTTTGGCGTAAATCGGTAAAATGGAAAACACTGTATAGTTGTATGTCCTGAAGATGGCATTACTGCAACACCAATACGCTGAATCAGAGCCTTCAAACCAGTATCATAATAATCTAACCATTACTTAGAAACATATATGTATACTATCAATATACTGAAATATATATATATATATATCAATATATGGCTTACTCCACATATGACACAGATACACGAGATATCACAATTCTGACTTACTTGCAGACCCTCCATTTTCCACCTTTAAGGTTTGCATGGAGGGATGACTGAACATCCCTTCTGTTGAAATACTCTTCTGCATATCTAGAATAACATGGATCGTACCCTCCAGGGATTCTCAACCTCCTTAACCCTCTATCACTTACCTGCAGAAACTCACTTTCGGCAAACTTAAAATTACAATTATCCAATTCTCACTTTATAAATGTTTCTTACAACATTATACATGCACAGATCAGGAGCAATATTGCTAAAGAAACTGTAAGATTCACAAGACTGTCACCTTTGACAGTGATTCAACACTGTGATCACGTCTACTATCGGCTACCGAAGCTGTGCTCTTGGTAAGACATGACGGGGCATAGATATTGTATATATCAATTTCTCGGTATTTCTCATAGAGAATGCTCATGACCTCATTGCATTCTTCAGACCAATTGAAAAGGTTGAAATCACATACTTGTTTGGCTTCGTTATAAAGCTGATCAGATATAACAGTATGACTCCATGCATATTCTAGTAAACCCTTGGAATCATAATAATCATCAGTTTCAGGATTTCCTACCTGCAATGCGTTAGTTTTAGAGAATTTTTAGCAGCCCTTTTTCGAAAAAAATTTTGAATAAGGAATTTGTATCAAGCTTGAAGATATGCATGCAAAGAAAAATTATTATATGCATGAAGAGATGCATATGTGTGTGTGTATGTCTGTCTTTATAGGTTAAGCACTCTAGGCAGGAGTGAGGCTTACGTACTATAAAACCTTTTAGATTGATATGTGGGTATCTATTTCTCTCCTTATTTCGATCATATACAAGCTCTGCAAGTTGAGGCACATAGTGGCCTGCAAAATGATGCAGATCAACAAATTCTCAGTTAGGGAGAGACTTGAGGTGGGAGGGTGGGGGGAAAGGAGACAGATATACATATATATATACATATGAAAATCTCACCTGCATAACTTTCTCCCGCCAAGAAGAAATCACGAGTTTTGAATTGCGGATAACTTTCAAGCCAATTCACCAAAAAATTGTAGGCATCCTCAGCTTTAAGAAGATAATTGCTAAGTACTGATATCTTAATTACCAAACAATAATGGAGCAGAATTCACATATATAATTGGTGACTTACCCACAAAGCCATCATCTAATTTGTTCATATCAGAAGACATGTTTGTGTAAGAAAACCCAACTCCAATAGGGGATTCCAGAAATAGCAAATTGGCTTCTGCAAATGCGTTCAAAAAGAAAGTCTGAAGAGTGAAAAAGCCAATAGGTCCCAGCTGACAATGACTAATACTTGAGCTATATGAACATCAAAGTAGGTAGAGAAACTAAAAGGTACCTCGATTCCAAGCATATTTATTAAAGTGAAGCCCAGTTCTATTTTCACTAACTCTAAGAGGACCCAATTCCAAGGCTGCACCATACCCAATGGATGAACAACCAGGTCCTTCAACAACAAAAAACAGCTGCCTTATTAGATATTCCACCATAAGAGTACTGAATGATCAAACATTCAACAACAGCTGAAACAAATATTTGCAAACCTCCATTAAACCAGAGAACAAGAGGCTTCTTGGCCGGCTGAGATTGAGCTTCAAAGAACCAGTAGAACAAGGCCCTCCCATGGTCTTTGTTGACAGTGATATAGCCTGAGAACTGGGAGATAGACGGGGTAGAAGGCTGGCCTGGTAGATGAATTACCCTGTTGGATTCCTGGGCTTCCGTGTTCACATCCGAAGCTTTAATGAAATTTATTAAGGAACCAAGAAACAGAAATGCAAATGAGAAATATAATGGAACTCTTTTAACTGGAGTTGAGCTCATTGTTGTTCCAAACTTTGAATGAACCACTTGAGTGAAACATAAAACTGTGTATGCGTGAGACAGAGGTAGAGAGAGAGAGGAGACAATAGAATCTAATCATCTGGATAAGAGTTGGAGTAGAAGATATGATGTCACAAAAGCAGAGCAATGATTTTTGCATAACAAACATAGCACTACTATCTTTCAGGGAACCAATTACCGAACAGTAAATTGATCATTTTACTGGCTAAGACAGGTAAAAGGTGATTCTTACCTTCCAATCACAAATAACTAAGATGAAATTCTCTTCCGCGTGATATTTGTCTTCATCTCCTGTTTGTCTGGATTGATGTGTCATTTAGCTCAGCTGCTCCAGGTACTACTACCTATCGTTACGCACTAAGTGCCGAAAATGACATTTTATGTAGTCTATTCAATGATTGAGTAGTAAGAAGTGTGTATGCAGCTCATTTTTTGGTCAGTGTAAATGTTCTCACCGGCTATTGGAAGATAACCAAGGGGGAATACTTGTGACAACTCTAATAGATCTGGTTCCAGAAACTGTCTGCATTCTTTTTAGCTTTGAAAGATATAATAAATTTCACACCTTACTGTAACTTGTTTGGAGAAGTTCCTGCTTCACTTTGATCTCTAAGAATTTTGTATGAATTCTCTCCTAGGTATAACTTCAAATAACTAAATGGTTACCTCAGCAAGCAATGTAACTTCTACTTTTTAAATTCTTTAAGAGAATAAAGACGAGAGTATTATTGGCACAAAGTATTATTAGCACACTGCGTATTTGACCCAAATGATCATAGTGTAGCACACTTCGATTCAAGTGATATATACATCTATCATATGAACATGCTTCATTAAAAAAATACAATTTTTTAGTAGTACTAAATGGATTACAAAAGTTCAGATCGAGCTCCACTGAAAGCAAACTTCTTAGATGCTCCAAACAAGTCTGCACCACCTAAATCCTTGCGTGTCCAAGTCATTGAGATCATCCATCTATCTCTATGTTTTTTATAAGTTGTGGAAGACAGCCTTTACAAATCCAGGCAAGGGATCACTGCAGCATTTTAAAGAAAATACAGTAGAAGAAAACTTGTGGAAGCATTATTTGGCCATGTTACCGTGGATATTAGACCATGCACAGTGTCGCATCTTGTCCACAAGGAAAATATGAAACGGAAAGGAAATAGAAAATGGTACATTCTAGACTTCAAGTAATCAAAATACGGCCCACCACATCCAGCTTCCATTGATCCGACCATAGGTTCTATATGGCAATTCTCATCATCTGGAACAATAGCTAAGGTGAATACGGTAGCAAAGATGAAATACATAATCATTTGCGTGTTCAACTGAAGCAGTTGCTACATAGAAGCCACTCTTTCCAAATTAAGACAATATGATTATAGATAAACAAGCACAGATATAAGTTGCCCATTAAGAAATTTTAAAGGTAGATATAACGCATCAAAAATTCTTCTGTATAAATGAATCTCGGAATTGGCAAGCAAATATACCTCACAAAAGATTCTGATGCTGCCCGACCTCAGCAGAACTTAGTGCAAGAACAGAGATGGATTAGCAGTCACATGCTAAGTTCAAGAGGCTCAAGAAGCAACTCAGAATCTTCATTTTTATACTTTCTTTCCCTGTTGAGAGAGAAAGGCTGAAGAATCCATCTTGACAGTCGGCTTAATGGATCCTGGAGGCCCTCCATATCATAGTGTCCGAACCGCCAATCTCGTTCTATGTAGGGTCGCCGTGTAGGCTCATCAAGGCCTCCTGTGAAAACAATTGAGTGATCATTCCTACATTATTAACAGGATGTTTCTTCTTTTTTTTTTCTTTTTCCTTATGCAGCATTAACACAAAAGATAGGCAACTGCCATGACTAAGATGAAGCTGGATTTGATTCTGCTTCTGCAGAGAATTTAACTGCCAAAGGCTTGATACTTACTAACAAGTAATAGGGGAAACATGTCAACAAATAAGATATCACCATGCCTTTCCCGAGGGATCCTAGATTTCCACACTAAACGCAGATAAGGCATTTTCTACTCCAAGAATCTAGTTGTTATGAAACCTATGTCAAAGTTAATTAGCATGAAGGCATTAGTTGAGGAAAGCATCTGGTATATAGTTTGCATGACTTCAAGGACAAGTTCGGTAAGTGAAATATTTTGAGCAAAAGAACCTGTGTCTATAGAATTGGGAACAATAAATCACAATATATAAAAGAAGATAATTTCAATTATAAGAATCGGATGTACCCAAGCTGCTTAGTTTACCTGCATACATTAAACCATTTTTATCGACTGCACGATAGAATGGTCGTGTTTTTCTCTCCCTAGCAGCTCTTTGGAGCTCACTCCATGCATGTGCCCGGTCTTCAAATGTAATTTTACCAGTTTTAACCACCTAAATACAAAAACAAAGCAACCAAAAAGCATAAAGCCATCGAAGAAAAGCAGAAATGATTAATAGTATCAAGCAGGCAAATGCAAAGGGAAAAAAACTAAAAAACCTTTGAAAAAAGATGGTAAGAAGGACGTGGATTTCTGGCAAGATCATTGGCACGGTCAACCGCGACAAGTCCAAACTTGGGACCATATCCATCAGCCCACTCCCAGTTATCAGAAATTGTCCAAAATAAGTAACCAATCACAGGAACACCCTGTCAACCAACCAAAAGAGATCCAAAAAGAAATTTTTACTGATCAGTAAATTATGAAGTTTTTCAAAATTTCCAGGGAACCAGGAATCAAGAATCAAACCATGTTCATTGCTGCATAAATCGCAAGTAGATGCTCCAACATATATGGCCGGCGGATCAAATCTGTCTCATCAGAAACCCCATTCTCCGTGATAATGAAAGGTAAGTTGCGGTATTTGTACCTTTCATGGAACTGAATTAGAACTCGAAAGAGGCCATCAGGATAAACCCCACGCCCAGATTCACTATATTCATCAGTCTCCACTAGCTTCAATCCAGCACCAGAGACCACTTCCTGTGCATTGGAAGAACAGAGCCATTAAGCATACACGAACTACTTTCACGAATAAATGACTCAAGATCTTAAAGGTAAATTCGAATTTAAAAAGGAAGAAACCTGTCCATAGTAGTTTATGCCTATAAAATCCAGTTTGTCAGAGATACTATCCACATAAGAGAACAGGCTAAGAGAATTTGCAACTGCAACGGCTGCAACATCAAAGAGACCATATGGCCGCATGAATGACACATGGTGTGCAAACCCAACCATCGGTTTTGATACGGCACTGCTGGAAACAAAAATTCAGATTTATCATATGTTCGTAACAACAAGTAAATAGACGCATAAATTCTATGTAGCTTAAATTATAGGATAAAAGGAAGGCTAAAAAGAATATAGTCATTAGGAAGTAAGGTCAGCTCCCTTGTCGGGAGGTTAATTGACTCCACCAAATTTATATTTATATATATATATATATATATATATATATATACATACTGTGAGGAAAAAGGTCAGCTCCCTTATCATGAGGTTAATTGACTCCAAATTTATGTGTGTATAATTTTTGAGATAAACAAATTTATGTGTGTATATATATATTGTGTGAAATCTTTTAGTAAATGGAGATTTATTTTCAGAGTTTTGATAATTCTAAACCCACCAATTGTCATGTGCAGTCAATGATGAAATTAATTGCAAAAATATAAACACATTTCTATCCTTTTCTTTCTTTAAAAATAAATACTAACATAAGGAAAGTACTACATACTGACCTTACCATCAACATCTCTTTAAATATTTCACTTCTTTGTTCAAAATATTCTAGCTCTCCCCCTTTCTGGAAGGGCACAAGGACAAAAAGTCTCACAGTGCAGGTCCACAAACGACTTAAAAGAATAAAAGATACTACTCAAGCAACCGAGCCAACTGTTTAAGACAATAATAAGTTCAGAGACTTGAATAGATGGTTCGCTAGAAACCTAGTATGATACACGCATGTGTCCATGTCTCTGGCCACGGGTTTCTGTTATTTTCATCTTTAAAATCCAATCTCCATATTTTAAAACTCAAATAGGGCCTTAGAGCTTCCAAGAGAGAAACTTTTCTTTAAGGCCTTTGTTCATTAAGTATTTTATAGCATCTTGAAAACAACAGCGGAAAGAGCAGAAGTGGAAACCTCAAAGATATTTGGAATGCAATGTGTTCATGATCTTATCGATACATTTGCATTAATTTACTAATTATATGATATTTCCTGAAAAATTTTCCAGTGCTTCATAAGAAGAGAACCTTTGTCCATGAATGTAGTCATAGGCCTTTGCGTGAGCAATAGCCATCCAATGCATGGCCTGTTTGAAAGCACCCATTGGTAAAGCAGAAGTGGCTGCCTCCAGCATATCAGGATGACCACCAGGCCAAGCACCCGCACAATAAGTAAGCATGCAAAAGACATGAGGCTCATTAAATGTTACCCAAAAATCTACCATATCTGCAACACTGTCTACAACAAGCCTGCATGATGAAGTAACACAGATGTTACAGAACTTGGACATCGAATATGAGTTATTTCACAAAGTAAAAAAGTTTATTTATTGTTTGAAGCACAATGGTTATCACGTAGCAAGTAAATAAGAACCAGGTACTTCTCTAACATATGTTACAAGGGAATAACTCGGACATGTCCATGTGCTCAGTATTCGATATTGAATCATCACCATGTAAAAGTGATTTCGGTCTCAGTTTAACTATTCTTTTCCATTACTCCTCAAGAAAATGAAAACACTTCTCAGGTAACTCATGAATGGTATCTTATGGTCTTTGCTTCTAATGAAATACAGGTGAGAACCAGAATGGGCATTGGAAAACCAGAAGTAAAACTTAAAAGTGAATGATAATAAGAAACTTCCCCGTGCAGAGTTTAAACTTTTAGACCAACCTGGTGAAATCAATGAAATAATCAACAGTCTTCTCAAGCTTCCATCCGCCATACTCAATGGCCCATGGTGGCAATGAGTGATGAAACAGGGTCAGCATCACCTTCATCCCATATGAATGGACTCTCTCCAGGATCCACTTATATCTTGCCAATGCAGCATAATTAACCTAAAAGGAAAATGTGATTAACTAATTGCCAACTAACTGTACCAGAAACATGTAACTTTCGAGAACCTTGGTAATGTTTCTATTACGAGCATATGGATGTCTTCAAGGAATTATACATTTTCTCCAAGATTTAGTTTTCAATTGTTTTTGTTTTTTATTATTATTGTTATTTTTCTTTGGGAGGTGTACTTCCCTGGGATAATCAGTACTGCAGGAGTGAAATCCTTAATAAACTGAAGAGTCCCTTTAGGCTTCTTTTTCCTAGATGAAAGAAGTTATGAGCACACAATGCGCCACCAAAAGCAGTAAGGTAGGTAAGCTCCTAGTTAGGTTGCAGATTTAATTAATATTCTCAGACCAAGCTATATATAGTATCTATCATAAATCACATTGGGGTGGATGACACATGCACATTTTATTTCATTTGCAGGGTACAAGAAATGTACCATCAAAACCATTAAGGTAATCATACATACAGCTTCTTTAAGTCCATTAAGTGGTTCCTTTGGCATGACCCGTGACCAATCAATTCCCATTCGAAACACCTTGACACCAGTTTCTTTAGCCAATTTCAATTCCGTATCAGGATCAGACCAAAATCTTAGTCTCTCCTCCCTGAAATAATTTTCCAACAACACACTTTACTAGTTGCCATTTTGATATATATCCACATATCTAATCCATATATTATGTAATACTAACAATACGTGATACTAACAAATGCATGCTATTACCAAGGATCAAAGAAGTTTTTTCATCTGCAACTAGAAATCTGGCATGTAAATTTCTTCAGAAATCAACTACAGAGGGAGACTTACGGATGAGGAACATTGTGCCATGCAGCTACATTATGATGGCATTCTTCTTTCTGTGTGGTTTCTACTTCTTCTTCATCCATGAACTTCTCAAACCCTCTTATCATAGCTTCCATAGCTATCCTAAGAGGCTTCTTTCTTTTCTTATTTGCTTCTTTGCCAGGAAGGGAGACTAGTTGAGACCCACCATCAGCGGTAGCTGAACCCATTATTGCATCTGCTGAAGTCATGCCGTGCTGTGATTCTGGTTTCTCACAAGGATTTTCTTCTGCAAACTGAAGCCAGGCATCATTAAGCCTGTCTTCAACATGTGCAGGAGCTGTTGCCAATCCAAAGAAAAACTGGTTCTCCCCTTCCGCTGAGATTTACAACATATAACACAATGAATTATAATTACATTGATAGAAATGGAAAATACCCAGTGGTTTCGGCCACTAACTTACAGGAGAATCCCAATTTGCACAAGCATATTTAGATAAATTAAAAGCAATCACAGAAGCCATTTCTCAAGGATGTCAATCCAGTACTAGATTGCTCAAAGGTCAGAAGACGTAAGCCCATACCCAGATAACAACATATACATTTTAAAAAAAAAAAAATGCATCCACAACATCCAGCGTTAACATAAATTTTTAAGCAATGATCTCGAATACTAGGGAATGTCATTGAATTAACATCAATATTAGGCAACTGTAGTAAATTAAATACATTCATTTTCAAGCAAAACTGTCTGAAGCAAGTAGATTCTTCTTTTAGCCCTTACCACCAATCACACAGAACAAATAGAAAACTAAGCTATCAAGCAGCAATCACGCAAAACAAAAAGAAAACAATGATAACAAGCAGCATAACTACTCACAGAAGCTAAACCGATGTTTGCTGCTAGGCTCTTACTCGACACTTAATCCAGTGAAAATCGCAAAAAAACATCCAAGTATTTACTAAACTACTCACGAAATAAAGCCACTGATGACGAAAACCTAAAGAATTAACAAACGTTAGAGTTTCTAGGAATTGCGAGTTTACCGTCGACATTAAAATCTGCGAGTATGTCGGATGACTCATCGATGGGTGACCGGAATGGACGCAAATTCCTTCTCCGGTAACGAGAGAAAGAGAACGCATTGGCTGCAACAGTTAGTGTTACCAGGACTGCCGCGATCTTCGTCGCCGATACGAAGAGTGCCACAAACGCCATTCTCGAACCAAGAAAGGAGATAAGGGAATGGCGGTGACTTGCTTTGATGGTTAGAGACGGTTACAAGTAAGAGAAAAGCCGCGAGAAATGGACACGTGGCAATTTGGAATTGACACGATAAGTTTGTGCGACTCGAGGTACTGACTCAGTTCGTCCTTTTTCGGGAAAACGGTGTCGTTTCACTCGATTTTAATCCCGGTGAGAATCCTTGAACCACACGCTAAGCCATTTAATTGGTCCCCCACTTAATCCCCCCAGGCCAATTAGAACCAACGGTTTTTCCGCCTATAACAAAATAATTATTTCCTGCGTATTTATTTATTTATTAAATTATAATATATTCATACTTCAATAACTGAATTAATAATTTTATAAATTCTAATATGTAACGTCCAATAATTTTAAAATTTTATTATTATTATTATTATTTTATTTTTATTTAGTTTATTTTAATTTAATTTAATAAAAATAAAAATAACAATAATTATAAAATTTGGTAAAAATATTATTTGGATTTAATTAAAATTATTTTTAGAAAAAAGGGATGAAAATTAGGATTCTGTGGGTATTTTTGAAAAGAAAATCGGAAACCGAAAGTCAAAACGCAATTTAGAAAAATTGCGCCCCGTCAGCGCCACGTCAGCGGCCCAGTCAGCAATCCTGGCCAACCAGGACCTGCCGCGTGGCAAGACCACGTCGACCCAGGAACGGGCCACGTGGGTGATCCGCGTGTGGGCGATCGGACGGCCCAGATGCGTCCCCGCGCGCACGAACGGCCCAGATTAAGCGTGCGCACGGACGGCCCAGATGCAAGCGCATGGACGGCCCAGATGCACGCGCACGGACGGCTCAGATTTAATCAAAATGGACAGCTGTGATCAAAAGGCAAAAGGGTATAAATAGAACCCCCACACCTGACCACAAAAATCCTAGCCGCCTGCCCTCGCCGGAGAAGACGAACCAGACGCCGGAGGAGCCGACCGCCGCCACCCGCCGCCGCACCGGGGAGTTTTTCGACCGCCGATCGAGGTAAATTTCATATTCCTGGCTCGTTTTTCAATGCTGAGTTCCCCTGTGGCCAAATCGAAGCCAAAATTCCGGCCAAACGGCCGAAACCCAGCGGCGCCGCCGCGCCCCTCCTCGATTTTTGCCTCCGATGAGGTCCTTCCCGGCCTCCGTTTGATACAATTTTTATATCACCGTGATCACCATTCTTTTCTCTACAGGTTGATCGGAGCCAAATCACCAAAACACGAACTCCGCCGGAGAGCCGCCGCACCCGAGAGCACCGCCACCGGTAAGCTTCGGTTTTTTTCGTAATTTTTTGACCCCCCGAGGGCCTTAGGTTGTTTTATCGCAGGGACCGATGCTAGTGTGGCCGAATTCAGCCGGAAACGACCGAAAACGGCCAACCCGAGGTGAATCGCCGCCGCTTGCCGTCGCCAGAGCATGGCGGAGCCGCCGTGCCGGAATTGCGATATTGGCCGAAAGAGGCCCTAGGTCTGATTCTGAGATTTTTGGGACACGTGCAGGTACCGGTAACGTGTTTCAGTTTCCCAAGAAAAATTCAGGGAATTTAGGGATAGCCCGCAGGCGCACGGTAGAGCCCATTTCAGGTTCCGAAACACGTAAGGATTTCTCACCCTGTTTCCTATCACGGTTTTAAAGTCAAATAATTAATTAAACTGTTTGTGTGGTTTTATAAATGTATAATGTATTAAGGTTGCCAATGGAGCCCGAGTCTGACACAGGATTGGTCGGTTACAGTTTGATTTATTTTTTAGTGGTAAATGCAGCATGATGTTAAATGTAGTTATTGTTATGGTCTCGTACGCATGTATCATGTTTTCCTGTTAAGATTTGTATTTTGGTGAACCGGTACTGTGTGTTGTCTTGCTTGGCATTAATTACTAGTCTACATGTTTGCGTGAAATTTGATAATGGTGATTGAGGAAATGGAATAAAAGGTTGTGTGAATTGGCAAACGGATAATGTGGACAGCCTGACTAGGTATCCTGGGAGATGGTGGACGGACCGGGTCCGTAGGGAACCCTACCAGGAACCGGGTCTCTCATACCGGACGGGGTATGGAGATCCTATGTGTTTTGGCGCCCATACCGGACGGAGTATGGGGACGGCCTGTTTCACCCTCATACCGGATGGGGTAGTGAGGTTCATGGTTTTAGCGCCCATACCGGACGGGGTATGGGGACGGCCCTGAAAATCAGGATTTTAAACGTCAAGGATTCACGGGTAGCGGGCCCCTATGGACCCCCATGGATACTAGTAGGCTGGTAAAGGGGAATTATGCTGTTTAAAGATTGAAATGCAAACGCGTGATAAATATTGTATTATAAAGTTTATGTGATTTCATGATAATGATAATGTTATTGATTTCGTATGTTGTTTCATGAACTTCACCGAGGTAAGTGGATAGTAAAGGATTTTATTATTGATAAAAGAATTTGTTGTAAATTATGCTCCATTAATCTTTTTGTGTTTTCTACCCACCTTTACCTCCGTGACGGTGAGATAGTGTGATGTCTTTACTGGGCTGATGTAGCTCATTCCTTATTTAATCATTTCAGATCAGGAAGACGGCGAAAGGGACGCCTGAAGACTCCGTAGTTATATTTATAACTTTTATTTTCGAGTTTTCTCTTTTAGTTAGTTTGTTCTTTTATATTTTGAGCACGTTTTTGATTTTAGTGTAAGGGATGTTAATCAAAATTTTTATTACGCTTCCGCATTTGACCTTTTTAATACACATATTTCATTTTAAAATTCCGGGGCCGTTACATAATATATCGTAAATTATTTTATTTACGTAAATACAAATGTTTGTTTATTAATAATATTTTTTTTTAATTATACCGTAAGTTTACTATAAATAAATATTTAATTGTCATCAAATCAATTATTTTAAATTTTGTTATAAACTTTTATACATCAAAATCTTTTTAGATAAATAAGAATATACTATTGATGACGTAAATTTACATAAGCAAAAGTTGGCCCAACAAACCTAATGGGAGAACTTATGTTAGAAGGTCGTGAATTAAATGATTGTTACTGAATTTTGTACCGTACAATTTAAGATTAAAATTAGTCATATATAGACTTACATAATCCATATCAAAATAGTATTTGTTGTTGGATGAAGAGTTCACTGCTGAACGAAAATCATCATTTATGCTCGGCTTAGTATATATATTGACCTAAAAAAATCTCTTAATTTTTAAACGAGCAAAATTCATCTCAAAACTCTTGAATGTTACTCGATGTAACTCTAAAATATACAAAATAAAAAAAAAAAAAAAAAAAGTGAACAGAGAGTTTTCTACTTTGAGTACAGTGCAAAAAGAAATATAGCTCGTGATCTACTTAGAAGCACGGGTAATATTGGCTTCGATGCCTTTTTTTCTTCAAAGTAAATACCCAAATGACATACATATTGATTGTGCTTTTTAAGTTTTCGTTTCTATGTAAACTTTTTATTTTAATTCTGTAAATACAATAACAAGTATAATATATACGATGTGTTCATTTTATAAGATTCACGACATATCAAACCCATCATATCTCAGTTAGAAGTTCCATTTTTTCGTAGTAGAAATATTTACTGATTCTCCGGAAAAACGTCAGGAAATTAAGAACATAAATTCAGAAGCCCAAACAAAATGTCCAAATAAGAACCTGAAATCGATTGCGAACGATCAGTTGAAGGAGCGGAGCTTAGAGCCTTGACTTTCTATTAGTAAAGCGCACTCGCTCTAACGGCGTACCTTTTGCATGAGGGGTCAGAAGTTAAGTTGTTTATCTATTCATTAACTTTTTTTCTCAGAGAAAAGAAAGAAGGAAAATTGGGAATGAAGTATCTTTGCAGGGTTGGTGTTTATCTCCAAAATGGGTGTCATCCAAAACAAAACCAAACAGGCCCCAATTTTGGACACACCCCAACACAACATACTAAAAATTGAGGCACGCACGGATTGGATTGGTGTCAAAAACCACACTAACACCCAATCTCCTTTTGCACCACCTTTCCCTCCCACATGCATGATACGTTATTATATACCTTCCTGATTTGGTTCTGCAACATTATTTACCCCTTTACCCACTCTCTCTCTCTCTCTCTCTTCACATGATTACTGTTCTAAGCTTCCATCATTCACCATATGTACATGTACATACACTCTTCCGCTCATCTGTGCACGTATGCATTTCGTGTTGGCTCTCCCACTTATTTATAGTTATATAGAAATATGGGTTCAAGTAAAAACGTAAGTTTAGTGTAGTTATTGTTTAAAAAAAATCAATTATGATGTCTTCTACTTGAAAAATTAATGTGTTCTCACCCATGTGTAAGTATTATTGAATCATAAACATGTATAAATTTTTTGAAAATTTCAGATTTTATTCTACGTAAGATTTATTATACGCTCTCATTCTCGTACTCAAATTTTGAATTCTTCTGCAAGATATTTGAACATTATATATATATATATATATATATTAGAATATGTAAATAATTTCACGAATTGGGTATGCTTTTTTTTTCCAACCCCATAAAGCTTCAAGATTAGGATATTATATATTTTATGAATCTTTTTCCTATAGCTATATGTATGTATAAATTTTTTGAAAATGTCAAATTTTACTTTACGTAGAATTTATTATATGCTCTCATTTTCGTACTTAAATTTTGAATTCTTCTATAAAATATTTGAACATTAAATATATATATATTAGAATATATAAATGATTTCACGAATTGGGTATGTTTTTTTTTCCAACCCCATGAAGCTTAAAGATTAGGATATTATATATTTTATGAATATTTTTCCTATAGCCATATGTATGTATAAATTTTTTGAAAATATCAAATTTTATTTTATGTAGGATTTATTATACGCTCTCATTCTCGTACTCAAATTTTGAATTCTTTGTGAGATATTTGAACATTGTATATATATATTATAATATGTAAATGATTTCACGAATTGGGTATATTTTTTTTTCCAACCCCATGAAGCTTAAAAATTAGAATATTATATATTTTATGAATTTTTTTTCTATAACCATATGTATGTATAAATTTTTTGAAAATGTCAAATTTTATTCTACGTAAGATTTATTACATGTTCTCATTCTCATACTCAAATTTTGAGTTCTTCTATGAAATATTTGAATATTATATATATATATATTAGAATATGTAAATGATTTCACGAATTGGGTATGCTTTTTTTTCCAACCCCATGAAACTTAAAGATTAGGATATTATATATAGCCGTATGTATGTATATATTGAAAACTTGAGCAATGCTTGCAAATTCTTTTTGTCCCTTTACTTTTTATTTTCTACTTGTTAGTTAAATTTATCAATTTGCAGAAAAAACATAAAAAATATATGTATATATATATATATATGTAAGTATGTATATATATATATATGCATGCATGCATGATTGAAGGGTGTAAAAGAAATTACCATGGGAGAAAGATCACGAGTCACATCAACTTACTCATCTTATCTGCACCGCCCCTATTTATTTTTACTAGCTACACTGTTCATTTTCGTGTATTCTAACC